>CAUYPK010110012.1:0-20280 GCA_963574355.1 Loris lydekkerianus | reverse complement strand
TTCTATATGCTACAATCTTATTGAATATTTTTGCATCTATATTCATTAAAGATATAGATTTATAATTTTCTTTCCTTTTTGGGTCTTCTGGTTTGGGGGGAAAAATGTGCTAGGAAGTATTCCTTCTTTTTCTATGCTTTGGAAAAGGTTAAGTTAAAATATAGGTACTAGTTCCTCTTTAAAAGGTTTGGTAGTATTCTGATGTGAAGCCATCTGGTCCCAGACTCTTCTTTTTTGGGAGATTTCACACAGTTGATTCTATTTCAGTACTTCATATAGGTCTGTCCAACATTTACAATTCTTTCTGGCTAAATCTAGAAAGGTGGCATGCTTCCAATTATTGGTCACTTTCTTTCAGATTTTAATATTTTTGAGAATAGAGTTTATAGTATTCATTAAGAATTTTTTTAATTTCTGAGGTATCTGTTGTTATTTCACCTTTGTCATTTCTGATTGATGAAATTAGGGATTTTAACTTTCTATTTCTGGTTAGACTAGCCAAAGGTGTATCAATTTTGTTAACTTTTCAAAAAAAAAAAAAAAAAAGGCAAACGTTTTTTTTTTTTTTTTTTTTTTTTTTTTTTTTGCAGTTTTGGCTAGGGCTGGGTTTGAACCTGCCACCTCTGGCATATGGGGCTGGTGCCCTACTCCTTTGAATCACAGATGTCGCCCCCCAAAACCAAGTTTTTGATTCAGTGACCTTTTGAATAATTCTTTTGTTTTCGTTTCATTTCATTCTACTCTAGTTTTGGCTATTTCTTTTCTTCTGCTGGGTTTTGGGTTGGAATGTTTTTCCTTTTGTAGTTGTTTGAGATGTTCCATTAAGTTGTTGACTTCCTCTCTTTCAGTTCTCTTGAGGAAGGCTTGCAATGCTATAAATTTCCCTCTTAGGACTGCCTTTGCAGTATTCCAGAGGTTCTAATAATTCATGTCTTCATTATCATTTTGTTCCAAAATTTGGTAATTTCCTTCTTAATCTCATCTATGACCAGCATAAGGTTATTTAGTTTCCATGTCTTTGTATGAGTATGCAGATTCCTGTTATTGGTAGAGTTCAACTTTTATTCTGTGATGATCAAGGAAATACAAGGAATAATTTCTATTCTTTTAAATTTGCTTATGTTAGCATTGTGACCTAAGATGTGATCAATTTTGGAGGGTATTCCATGGGCTGATGAGAAGAATGTGTATTCAGTATTGTTAGGATGAAATATTCTATAGCTGTCTATTAAATTCAATTGTTGTATGGTGAAGTTTAAGTACAAAATTTCTTTGCTTAGTTTCTTATTGGAGGATCTAACTAACACTGCCAAAGGGGTGTTAAAATCTCCAACTATTATGGTGCTGAAAGATACCAAATTGTTCATGTCTGTTAGGGTCTCCCTTATAAACTGAGGAGCATTCTGGTTGGGCGCATAAATGTTAATAACTGAAATCTCATCATGTTGAGTATGTCCCTTAACAAATATGAAGTGGCCATCCTTGTCTTTCCTTACTTTGTTAGTTTAAAGCCTCCTTTTACAGTAGTGCCAAAGAAGATGAAATATTTGAGAGTTTACCTAACAAAGGACATGAAAGATCTCTATAAAGAGAACTATGAAACTCTTAGAAAAGAAATAGCTGAAGATGTTAACAAATGGAAAAACATACTATGCTCATGCCTGGGAAGAATCAGCATGGTTAAAATGTCCATACTACCCAAAACAATATACAATTTTAATGTAATCCCTATTAAAGCACCACTATCATACTTTAAAGACCTCAAGAAAAAATACTTCATTTTACATGGAATCAGAAAAAAACCTTGATTAGCGACTACATTACTCAGAAATAAAAACAAAGCAGGAGGAATCACGCTACCAGACCTCAAACTATACTATAAATCTATAGTGATCAAAACAGCACGGTACTGGCACAAAAACAGAGAGGTAGATGTATGGAACAGAATAGAGAACCAAGAGATGAACCCAGCTACTTATTGTCATTTGATCTTTGATAAGCCTATCAAAAACAGGCAGTGGGTAAAAGACTCCCTATTTAACAAATGGTGCTGGGTGAACTGGCTGATGACCTGTAAAAGGCTGAAACCAAAACCCCACCTTTCACCATTAACAAAAATAGATTCATTCTCACTGGATAAAAGATTTAAACTTAAGACATGAAACTGTGAAAGTACTAGAATAGAGTGCAGGGAAAACACTTGAAGAAATCAGCCTGGGAAAATATTTTATGAGGAGGACCCCCTGGGCAATTGAAGCAACACCAAAAATACATTACTGGGATCTGATCAAACTAAAAAGCTTCTGCACAGCCAAGAACACAGTAAGGAAAGCAAGCAGTCCTCAGAATGGGAGAAGATATTTGCAGGTTATTTCTCTGACAAAGGTTTGATAACTAGAATCCACAGAGAACTCAAATGTATTAGCAAGAAAAGAATAAGTGATCTCATCTCATTGTGAAAAGAGATTTGAATAGAAACTCCTCTGAAGAAGACAGGCCTATGGTCTACAGACACATGAAAAAATGCCCATCATCCTTAATCATTAGAGAAATGCAAATTAAGACACTTTGATATATCATCTAACTCCAGTAAGATTAGCCCACATCACAAAATCCCAAAACTATAGATGTTGGCATGGATGTGGAGAAAAGGGAACACTTTTGCACTGCTGGTGGGAATGCAAACTGTAGCAGACCATATAGCTTCAAGGGAAGGAGAAGCCAGAGCAAAGCTTGGAACGCTCTGTAACAATAAGAAACACCAGTAACATCTTAGTAATATGACACCTTGCTGGTAAGGGATTTGGCTTTCCTCAACTCTAGAGCTCACGAGAGGAGAACATCAGTGTTTCGTAGTCTCTACACCTGTGGTGTAAATAGTCACAGGATTACATCTATAAGTAGTCGTGGGAGAACTGAGTCGGGAGAGTGCGCACATTCTTTCACGGACCCACTCACTCTGACTCTTTTGCTTCTCCTGCCTGCAGGGAGTCTGCCCGGTGTCTCTCCAAGAAGACAGCTAAGATTTACTTTCTTACCAGGGCTGGGTTTGAACCTGCCACCTCCAGCATATGGGGCCAGTGCCCTACTCCTTTGAGCCATAGGCACCACTCAGGATTTACTTTCTTACTAAGACTGTTTCTGTCTCTCTCTTCTGCTAAGACAAATAGCCCTCAGACTCCTAAGGTAACTGTTCCTGAGAAAGGTAACAAATGGGTCTGTGTCCGAACAACAGATAAGCCAAGGCCGGAGCCTGGCCAGTCCCGGGCCCCGAAAGGAAATTAATATGTTCCTTTTGGAAAGAAGTTTGGAGATCACTTAGAGATCTAAAAGTAGACCTGGCGTTTGATCCTGCAATTCCTCTACTAGATATATATCCAGAAGACCAAAATCACATTATAACAAAGATATTTACACCAAAATGTTTATTGCAGCCCAATTCATAATTGCTAAGTCATGGAAGAAGCCCAAGTGCCCATCGACCCATGAATGGATAAATAAATTATGGTATATGTACACGGAATATTATGCAGCCTTACAGAGACTTTACCTCTTTTATAATTACATAGATGGAGCTAGAACATACTCTTCTTAGCAAAGTATCTCAAGAATGGAAGAAAAAGTATCCAATGTACTCAGCCCTACTATGAAGCTAATTTATAGCTTTCACATTCCCCCCCCCCCCCCTTAAGAAGCACATATAACACAAATCCAATTACCGTATATACTCGAGTATAAGCCGAGTTTTTTCCGGCACGAAATTTGTGCCGAGATGGGGTTTTGTGCCAAAAAAAAATAAATAAATAAAAAACTCGGCTTATACTCGAGTATATACGGTATGTTCTGTGGGAGACAACACGTAGTCTTTAAGGGTAAAATACCCTGATGAGAAAGACCATTGTGATTACACTCAAACCTGGCCTCAAGCTAGCTTTTTAACTGTAACCTAGTTAAGAGCTCAGGCTTTGGGATGATGTAGATCAGGTTTAAATCTTGGTTCTATGAGGTGGGTTATCTCAGACAATTTACTTAAGACCCCTGTACCTTAGCCCTGTATATCTAAATTAGTTGGAATAATAATAGCAGCAATCTCACAGGGTTGCTGTGAGGCTTAACCAAGATGATCCTTCACATGCAGAAACTGTCCCATATGAAAGTTGACATAAAAGTCTTGTCTAGCGGGAGAAATTCAGTATTTTTCAGGCTTTAACACTGTTGATAGCATTATAAATCAGTATGTTACTCGGTGATGAACAGGGGCTGTCCAGAAAGTATCACATCATGAGATATTAAAGACAGAGACATACATGGCTACTTTCTGGACATTCCTCATATATCAAGAATCACAAAAAACTTTAGACCAGTGGTTCTCAAACTTCCTAATGCCGTAACCCTTTAATACAGTTCCTCATGTTGTGGTAACACTCAACCATAAAATTATTTTCATTGCTACTTTATAACTGTAATTTTACTTCTGTTAATGAATCGTAATGTAAATATCTGATATGCAGGAGACCCCCTACGGGGTCGCGACCCACAGGTTGAGAACTGCTGCTTTTGATCCTCTGGCAGAGTAATTCCACTTCTAGGAATCAAAAATAAGGAACCTCTAGTAGTACTACTTTCCCTAAATTGCAGTTCACTCACTTTATGAAATACTATCTAGCCTTTTATCAAGAAAAAAAAATAAAACTGTGCTTAACAATAGAAAGCAAATTGAAAAAAATTAAAAACTTTATAAACCATATATAACTATACTATGGAAACTAACCAAAATGTATATTAAAAAAAGACATTGGTTTCCACAGAACAAAATAATTTAGGTCCCATGGAGACATCAGAGTTATTGCAAGAAAGCTGTAAAATCCACATGTACACATGCATCTTCTCAAACACCAAATACCAAAAAGAGTCACTAGGAGATCACAATATTTTTTGATATAAAGAAATTGGAAACAGGTCCAAAGGTTAAGTACAGAATAAGGATGCCTATTTTCTCCACTTCTAATCATTACTATACTGAAGGTCTGGCCAATACTGAAGGTCTGGCCAATGTAATGGGAAAAAAAGTGAAAAGTATGAAGATCAAGACAGAAGAAGTAAAGCTTTAATATATTTGCTAATGGAGGTGGCACTTGTGGCTCAGTGAGTAGGGCGCTGGACCCATAATACCCTGGGTGGAGGGTTTTGAACCTGGCCCCAATCAAATTGCAACAAAAAAATAACTGTGCGTTGTGGGGGGCACCTGTAGTCCCAGCTACTCGGGACGCTGAGGCAAGAGAATCACCTAAGCCCAAGAGCTGGAGGTTGCTGTGAGCTGTGAGCTGTGACACCACAGCACTATACCAAGAGCGACAAAGTGAGACTCTGTCTCTAAATATATATATATGTATGTATGTATGTATGCATATATATATATATATATATATATATGTATACACACACATACATGTATATGTATTTGCTGATGACACAATTGTTTATATAGGGAAATGTAAGAAATCTATGAATACCTACTAAAACTAGTAAGTGACTTTAGCTACTTTTCATGATTTAATGTTGTTATACAATACCAACTGTATTTTTGCAGATTAGCCAAGTACAGAGAATTTTTTAAATTCTATTTACAATACTGTTGAAAAAACACATGATACATTTAATAAAACATATGTAAGATATGTATAATAAAAACTAAAAAACACTGCTTGCAGAAATGAGAGAAGATTTAAATGAAGAGGTATAATAAGTTTATGGACCAAAAAACTCAATAAACATCAAGACATCAATTGTTCTTGAAGAGGCAAGCACAACCTGGTAAAAAATATTCATAAAACATATACTTGACAAAGGACTTTTTTTTTTTTGCAGTTTTTGGCTGGGGCTGGGTTTGAACCCACCACCTCCAGCATATGGGGCCAGCGCCCTACTCCTTTGAGCCACAGGTGCCGCCCAGGACATTTTTATATGTACAGAATATATAAAATACACCAAAAACTCAATAATAAAAGGCAAACAACTCAATTATAAAATGACCATATAATATGAACAAATGTCACAAAAGATACATGAATGGCTAATAAACACAAGAAAATGTTCAATGTTATCTGGGAAATGCAAATTAAAACCACAAAGAGATACGACTACTCACACAATACATGGCTAAAATAAAAAAAGACTAATATCAAATAATGACATAGATGTGATAAAGTAACCAGAACTGTCAAGATGGAAGTATAAAATTTAAAATGGTAAAACTAAAATTTCTAAGAACTTTCAGCTACTCTGTGACTTAGCAATTTCTTTCAGAGGTAGTTTTCCAAGATAAATATAAAAAAAAATTTTTTTTTGCAGTTTTTGGCCAGGGCTGGGTTTGAACCCACCACCTACAGCATATGGGCTGGCGCCCTACTCCTTTGAGCCACAGTTGCCACCCAAATGTAAATGGCCACAAAAATAAGTACAAGAATGCTCACAGCAGTTTTACTCAGAATACTCCAAAACTTGAAATACCGTATATACTTGAGTATAAGCCGAGTTTTTTCGGCACAAAATTTGTGCCGAAAAACCCGAACTTGGCACAAATTTTGTGCCGAAAAACTCAGCTTATACTCAAGTAGCTAAGGTTCATGTGATTGCTCTTAAAACCTTTGGGATCTCCAAAGTAGTCAGTGTCTTTTGTATACTGTCAGAGCCAGGATGCTAGGTTGCTGGCCCTGGCCCAGGACATGGGTAGTTGTACATGCTCGCTCGGGGTATGGCTCCCCGTAAGTGCCGAGGAGCCCACTGTCTCAGTCAGGTAAGGCTCCCCATCAGGAGGAGCCAATTGTCTCAGTAGGTCAGAGGTGCCAGAGCGCCTCAACAGTGCAGCAGTCAGTTTTAGTACCAGCCCCGACTAACTGCTCCTGTGGCTATTTACACCACAGGTATGGAGACTGCCAACCAATGATGTACATGCTCTTGTACTTTTTAATGAGAGACCAATCCCTTCCTCATTCCCTTATTACCAAGGTGTTACTTTTCAGGTGTTTCCTACAGTATACTAGTGAGATGACTGGAAGCTAAGGGTCCCTAGATAGCTTCAAAAGGGGTCTGGTCATCCAAAAAAAACCAACTGTGTGATTATATAAGGGAAGAGTGGGGCTGAATGTTGAGTTTATCACTAATGGCCAATGATGCAATTAACCATGTTTATGTAATAAAAACGCAAAAGGACTAGGTTCTGATAAGCCTCCAGAATGCTAAACACTTAGAGGTTCTTAAAGGATGGCATGCCCAGGGAGTACATCTTTTCTACCTAGCTGTTCATCTGTACACTTGGTAATCTCCTTTATAATAAACAAGTAAATGTAAGTAAAGTGTTTCCTTAACTTCTATAAGCTGTCAAATCAATATAACCAAGGAGGGTGTCTTGGGAACTCTGATTCATAGCAGGTTTGTCAGAAGCAGAGGTCATAGTCTGTGTTTTTAACTGGTATCTCATGAGGTTTGGGGCGGGAGTGGGAGAAGTGTTCTGTGACTGGGCCCTCAACCTGTGGGATCTGACTGGTAGGGACAGGTAGGTAATAAGGTAAGAAGTAAAGGAAAAGTGGGCAATTGTTGAGACAAAGTGGGCAAGTGCTGAGACAGAGGAAATAGTTCCTTAGCCTAGACATGAGCATGGTGGGAGGACAGGGCTACTACAAAAGCAGAACTAATCAAGATTGTGGATAGAAAGTTTTAAAATTCAGAGCCTGTTCAACTCCTAAGACCCCCCCCACAAAAAGATAGATCAGTAGAAAGTTTTTAAAGAGAAAGTTAGCATCCCATGATTAGATCAATACCTTATTAGTATCTTGGAAACTTTCTAAAGGAGAAGTTAGTTAAAAATGGTGTGGGATCAGCTTGATCGAAATCCTAGGTGAAAGAAATGCATAAGCATTAGATGTAGGCAGAGCAAAGCTAGGGTTGGGAATAAATACAAGAGAAAAGTTTGTAAGGGGTCCTTCCCCATTCGTTAGGAAGAGACCCACAGCTTGTTCTGTCTGCTTATAAACTTAAGTGTGTTCTACTTGCTTAAAAGAATTAAACTTTTTCTGTTAAATTGCCACTGCTCCTTGGTTTCTTTCCTCTTTTTGTGCCAGTGGAGTCAAAGTGCTTTCAGATTCTGGGGGCTGCTTGCTAGTGGCACCCAGAGAAAGCCTGAACTGAGCTGGTGTCTTCAAAGAGCCCAAAACTGATGTTACCTCGAGTTGATAGTGTCAGAATATGAATTTGATTAAAGGACACTCAGGTACTGTCTGCTGGGTAATCAACTAGAGAGAACAACTGGTAGTTGATGGGTACATATCACCAAATATTTGGGTGACCAGAGGTCACAGAAGTATTCTATGTTGTACTGAAGGTAAAGAATATGAAAAATAGTTTTGTTTTTCCCGTAGCTATTAGATTCTATTAACACAAGAATAGATAACTGTGGTATATTCATACAGTGGAATATTACTTAGCAATAAAAAGGGTAAAACTACTGGTACTTGTTACAAGATAGAAATTAAATATTATACTGAAAGGCGTTACACAAAAGAGTACACTGTATGGTATCATTAATATGAAGATATAGAAGCAGCAAAATTGTTTTTGATAGAAAAAAACTAAAGCATTTACTTATGAAAGGTTGGTGTGGGGACTGGTGGAAGAGATACAAGAAAATGTTTTTGGATGACAGCACTATTCTTGATCTTGATGGGGGTTTGGGTTACACATGCATAGACATCTGTCAAAATTCACCTGATGTACTTAAAATTTAATTGATGTGAATTTTATCTCAAAAGTAAAAAAAAACCCTCAAAGAATGATCAAATTTTAGTTAAATTATATGTGTGCTGAAATATTTAGGGTAAAGTATGTTGATGTTTGCTGACTTCTCTGAAATGCATCAAAAGAAATAAGATGGATTTATGGACAAATATATGGACAGATATGTGGAAAATAGATATAGTAAAATGTCAATTATAAAATCTAGATGTGATATATAGGAATTCACTAATTCTTTCCAATTTTAATGTATGATTAAATTTTATTCAAAATAAAATTTTTGAGGAAAACCAGGAAACGATGTTTTGATATTTTTTTTTGCTTCTTTTTTAATATTCTAAGTTCTCTATAATGTCCAACAGTCTTTATAATTTTAACCATTTTTAAAAGAAAGCAAACCAATGACATTTATTAAAATCAAATGTAAATTAAGTTCAGAACAAGTTAAAAATCTCATTTTAGGTTCAATAAAAGTTAACATTCACTATTTATATAATTCATTGTCATAAAATTCAGTAAGAACCTTCAGTAAATTTGATTATGTAGCAAGTCACTGTTTTGGAACTAATTAAAAATTTTAAGTCTAATTAAATATGCTTTAAAAAGTTTTTTTCTTTTAATGCCTTACATTAAACTTCCCTTATACTCAAAAAACTCTCCCATATCATTCTGTGTTAATGTGTGCTCACTAAAAGTACATCACTTCTTTGACTCTATAATAATCAACCAGGGCAACATTTCTTAGGAAAAGTGAATTGGCTGTTTACTTTCAGAAGAGCTTTGTCTTTAGAAAAGCACAAGTTTTATGCCAGGTGTTAGTCAATTATGTCTTGTTAATTTCCAAAACAAACAGAGGAGAGTGCCATGCAATTTCCATTACACACACTTCATTAATACCAAGGTTTATTAGCTTGACACTGCTCCAGGAATAATGGTTTCATTCCTCACTGAAATAAAATAATGTGCCACATAACTCAGCAATGTGGAACTTCTGAAAAATGTTGTCATGTTAAATACAGTCATATTTTTCACTTTTCATTATGTCAAAACAAAGGCCATTTGCCATAAAGAACTCACTCTGGGTATGGAGAATTCCCATATGGGCCTCAGACTTACCTCATTGCTATGTCATATGATTCTGGATGAATACAAGTTTGGTCCAAAGGATTCGGCTTCAGTAAAACATTCACTGTAGTTTTGCGCTTCTTTTTGCTCTGCTTCTCATTTGTAACCTCAACACCTGCAGAAGATGTCACAGCAACTCCTTGAATTTGGTCTGAAGGCTCACTTTGCTCACTACTGTAGCCATTTAAAACAAAGGGGGGGGGGGGGATTTGAAAAAAATTTTAAAGTTGAGTTCAGCATAAAAGTGTCTTTAATTAAAAATGTACTTATTTCTCCGCTATACAAATATACAAAAACAGCAAACAGATTCTGACATTTCCCTTCATAGACATTACCACCAATTTGTTTAAACCACTGCTAGTAGGATTTTCTGTTACTTAAAGCCAAAAACATTCTTAGCTGATTCAGTCTGTACAACTGGCATTCAAAAGAGAACAGAGAAAAATGAAGGGAAATAATAATAAGAAGATTTCTCAGAGCTAAAGAAAAGCACAAGTTACTGAGGATAGAATAGAATGGATAGAAAAAGACTGATATTTGACATATTGTGTGGAAACTTTAGAAAGCAAATAATTTTAAAAATCCCAAAAGGCTTTCAAGAGAGAAAAACAAAACAGATTACTTTGAAGGGATCTGGAATCAGACTAGCATCAGATTTCTCATTGGCAAACATCAGATGTCAGAACATGGTATAACAATGTCTTAAAAGTTCTGTGAGAAAATGATTTTGAATCTAAAATCACATACCTAGCCAAACTAGCATTTAAACAGGAGGGCAAATTAAATCATTTCCAGACATGTAAGAACTTAAGTATAACTCACATATCCTCTCTAAAAAGCAAAAACAGTGAATTTAAGAAAAATGATAACATGATAAGCACAGAAATCATAAAAACTTATTAAGCAAATAACTGCTTGTGTATAAGGCAAAAAATATATATATTGGAAGAATAGTCTGAAACTAAAATCTCAGATCACCTCATCATGGGAGGCAGATAGAACTGAAGAAAGGAAGACTAGGAAGAGTCTGAAGTTTCTGGCCTCTTCTGGGAGAACACAGATACCTATTAACTCCAGAGGTCAGTTCAAAACAAATTAGAGGATAATCATCAGAAGAATATGAGGTGTGGAACTTTTTAAGGAGAGATAAAGATGAGATGGTAAAGTGGGAGAAATAAAGCGAAAACTTATTAATTGAAAGATGTAATAAATAGAATAAAAGAAAAAGAAGAATCAGAAAGCATAATGGAGAAGAAAATAAGATGAAATATTAATTCCAGACATTATCAATAAATACAATAAATGTATCTATTAATATAAAATTTAGCAAAACTATGAGATCCAACTATATGTTTATAGGAGCCATATCAAAATTTAAATGCCACAGAAAGTACAAATAAAAAAAAAATACCAAGCATATTCTGAAAAGGCAAATATAATAACATTGCTGGGGGGAGAAAAATAAATTCAAAGTAAAAAACATTAAATGAGATAACAATATTCCATTCTGAATAAAGGTACAAATTATCAAGGAGATGTAATAGTCATGAATCTTCAAGTAACCTAATTATTAGCTAAAAAAATCTAAAGCTTTAAAACAATTGGCACATTCATCAATAAGGTACTGATTAAATAATGGCTCATTCATACAATTAAATATTATGCAGACATTACAAATAATAATAATAAAAAAAGAATCTACATGTAATCATTTGGAAAGAGGTCCAAATCACCTCATTTTGTGAATACACCAAATTTGGCCCTGCCTTAGGACTTCTCATTTTAGTTTCCCTCCTATCCCTGTGTGGCTAGCTCCTTCATTTCATTCAAAAGTCTGCTCAAATAACTCTTCAATAAATAACTCATCTAAAGAAGTTGTACTGCTCCCCAAGTTAGTGTCATGTGTTCCCTTTTTAATTTTTACAGCACTTTTTACCATCTGAAACTAGTAGCTTACAGTCTACTTCACACATTAAAATATAACTCCATGAGAATGAGAAACATGCTGACTTATTCACTACTGTACTCCCAGTGCCTAGCACAGAACAGACAATCAGCATTAACTGAATGAAGCCCTGAAAAACAGATACGTAGAATTTATGCCAGTCAGTAGAAGGCTGTGTAACAATACCAAGAAAGGCTGACAACAGAACCAAAAGTTCTTTAAGAATCACCTGCAAAATGTTCGGATATAATCTTGGTTAATTCTGATGAAGCCAGCACACTGTTGGAAGGATTTTGGACCCATCCCTTTTACTTTCTTCAGCTGCTCTCGGTTGATGAAGGGCCCATTTTTCTCTCGCCATTCAATGATATTTTTGGCCCTGTTGGCATTAAGTCCTGCGATATGCCTAAAAAATAAGAATAAAGAGCTCATCTGAAAAGAGAATGATATAAAGCATTTAGATCATAAAAACCAATTGCAATGACATATTATCACGTGCCTAAAATTAATCCAGAAGAGAATAAAAAGGACAAAGAAGAAAAGAGTTGTGTAAGGGAAAAGATAGATAACAAAATGAAACATAGTAACAAAACCCATAACTATCAAAGAGATGTTGGTAAACTGGTTATCACTGATGTAAGAAAAAGAACTGTTCCCTAAAGTATTTCTACAATATTTACATTCCTTGTATTTCCAAATCAAAGAATAATGTTGCCTATTTCTGGTTAGCTTACAAAGTGACTTAGTAGCATAACTTAGCTACAACTGTGTTGTACTAGCTCTTCCCCCTTTTTTGGGATCAGCTCATTTTGCAGAGTTGAAGCATAGAAACATATTTACCCTTGAATGTTATGGTTAGTATAAAAATATAAAATTTATACAAGTAAGTAGTTTGCTTGGTATTAATTAAAAGATTCAGAAAACTTAATTTTATAATCTCATTCCATATATGAAATTACAAAATGTTTGTAGCTATGTTAACAAAGCGGTACCTTAAATATAAGGAATATTTTCCATGACACTTGTTTTAGTGAAAAAGATCTAAACCAGGGAATTTCATGCTGCATTAGCAGACTTATATAATAAATGCAAAACTATGAACAAAAAAAGCAACTCTTCTATAACCAAAGGGGGGAAAAGACATTGTTTATCAGATATGATTATACTATGATGAAAATATTGACAGGCGATTTGTGAAATTAGTACAAAAGTATGTAACCATACCTTGAACTTGCAGAACTTATTTTCTGCTTACTTCCAGCTTTAACAGATGCACGCAAGAGACTGAACTAGAGAAAAACATGTACTCTCATGTGGTGGGAAACAGCTATTTTCCATGTTAGCCTTATTTAAATTCTATTAGCAACACTAATGTACTCAATGGTTACCATATGCTCTTCACTTTAGACTCGCCATATTAAAACTGATGTGACTTGTTACAATTTTCTTCTTAAATGATGCCTTCTCCTCTGACTGATTACCTAGAACAATGTATAAACCCACAGATCTTCTATGTTTGACAACTTTATTCACATGTGTGTCCCCTTGTTCCAGTAGAGTTTGGACTAGACAGACAGTTAAACTCAAGATTCTATGATCTTAAGCCACAGACTTGTCTCACCTTAACAAAACTTCTGAACAGATGTTAATATCCACTCCCACAAAGCTGACACATTCTTCTACAACACTGTCCAGTGTTGCCTTAAGTAAAGTCTGAGATACATCATGCTGAAAAGACATAGATCAAAACATCAATCAAAAGTGAAGCAGATACCATTGTTGGACTATTCCATTGGCTCTGCCTCGATTCTTGGGAGCTGGCAAACACACACAATGTATTTCCTTATTCCTTTTAAAGACACTGTTGGCAGATGCAATTGAGCCAAACTCAAGGAATCTGTGTTTTCTTAACTCTTACATGAATGATACCAGTATTTTTCTGTTTTCTACAATTCTGCCTAGAGCAGTGGTTCTTGAACTTTAGGTTTCATTAAAATCACCTATAGATCTTGTGTTAAACCACAGGTTAATGAGTCCCACAAGTAGAATTCTGATTCAATAGGCCTGGGTGGGGTCTAATAATTTGCATTTGAACAAGTTTCCAGGTTACAATGTGGCTGCTGGACCACAGCTGGAGACGTACATACTGGTCCCTTCACTTATGCATTCTCTGTATTTTGTTCCTAAGTTCTTAAGAGAAGAAAACGTTAAGTTTAAAGAAACAGTACAGTAACACTTAATAAATGAGAAATCAAACTCTTACATTTAATCAAATTGAAGATAGTATTATTTATATGAAGCACCACTATTTCATATAACACTAAGAAAAATATACTGTCAATTAAACCATGACACATGCTTTCTTACTGCTTAGAATTAATTTCTGAATAATGAAAGAGCTCTATAAGACTCATTTAGACATTTTAAAAATAATACATATACAGAAACGTGTTAAGATAACACTAATGTTAGACCAATCTATTAAAACTGAATTTATTGAAGATGGCGGCCAAGTAACAGCTTCCTTGCAACTGGGCATGGGAGACAGCGAGAGATTTCTGGACCCCAAGAGGAGGACAAAAACAATGGACAGCTGGCAAGTGGTTGCTTGTGCTCCTTCAGTATAATCCTGTCAGCAGCTGTAAGTACAGCAGCAGTGAGATGGCAAACTGTAAAGTCCTTACCTGTGAGCTGTTTTGGTGTTTTGGACTTGGTACTCAGCTGAACTACCTTGGGAGAGCATGGGCTGGAGTGCGGAGAACTTTAGGCGTTGTCTAGGGCTCCAGACTGAGCCACTGAGCCGGTAGTAGCTAATAGTGTTTGGCTGTGGGCCACGCAGAGCCATTGTGAGAGAACTGCCCCAGCAAGCTCCGCCCTCAGGGTTGCAGAGCAAGGATCAGGCAGGAGTTAGTAATCTAGTAACTAAGCAGCCTAAAGGCGGGGACTGAGCCATCTTACAGCCTTAACCCTCACAGGCAGAGTGAGATGGTCTTGGCACACTGGATAAGTGGATAACCACTTCAGCAGTGATCCAAGCGACAAGCACTTTCCTGGGAGAGCTTCTGCACAGCCAAGTTTAGAAGTTTAAAGTGCCTTTTAAGAGGGCTGAGAAGAGATTTAGGGTCTTCACGCAGAGGGGTTTGAGAAATCAGCAAAGGCCTCCAGTCATATCAGCGTTGTGATGAACATCTCATACCCAAGAAGATCACCTGTTGCCCAGACAATATTCAACAAGATATCTATATATCTATATATCTATATCTATATCTATATCTATATCTGTATCTATATCTATAGCTTTTTCTTTTTATTGTTGTTGATTTGTTCTTCAATTTCTACCTTTTCCGTATAGATTCTTTTCTTTTCTTTCTCCATTTTTCTAGTTTAAATACAATTTCCCACTGTTACCTTTTTCAATAATTAGACTTCATTTTTGCTAGTGTTTCTACCCCTATTATTTCGTTTTCCCCCAAATTTTATCCCATAAAGTTTTCTGTTTGCTTGTTTTAGTTTGATTTATACCATTTTTGTCTTTCCTCTCTACTTGGTGGAGGTGGGGTACTGTGTCCGATCAAGCTAGCAAAGAGCTGCTGACCTGGAGGGAACCACCCAACACAGCAACCCCAGAGGTTGGTGTTCTTTTAAGGTTGTGTCAAAGTACCCTACTGTACACCTATACTGCTCTGTCTCCCTCTTTCTGTGCTTCTCTTCTTTATGTCAATATTCCCTTTTACCCACCCCCTCTACTTTCTCTTTTCTTTCTCTGTCTCTCTCATCGAAATCCTAGTCCACAGGCATGGCAATTTAATGGGCAAGAGGAAGTGAAAGGAAAATTACGGTAAGGAAAGAGATAAAAGAAATTAGTCATGAGGAAAAATCAGCAGAAAACTCCTGGCAAAATGAAGAAGCAGCCCAGAGCAACCCTTCCAAGGGACCGTGAGGAAGCTACTGCAGAGGATTCCACCTATAAAGAAATGTTACAAATGACAGAAAGAGAATTTAGAATACACATGATGAAAACATTGAAGAAAATGATGGAAACCAGGAAGTAAAGTGCTGATGAAGTGGAAAATAACCAAAAGGAAATCCAAAAACAGAACCAAATAAGAGATCAATTATATGAAAAATATAGAAAGGATATAGCAGAGCTGAAGGAACTGAAACAGTTAATTAGGGAACTTAAAGATGCAATAGAAAGTATCAGCAACAGGTTAGACCATCCAGAAGAAAGAATTTCAGAGGTTGAGGACAAAGTTCTTGAGATAACTCAGATAGTTAAAGAGACAGAAAAGAAGAGAGAGAACGCAGAACGTTCATTGACAGAATTATGGGACTTTATGAAGCGTTCAAACATACGAGTTATAGGAATCCCAGAAGGGAAAGAAGAATGCCCCAGGGGAATGGAAGCCATACTAAAGAATATTATAAATGAAAATTTCCCAAATATCACCAAAGAATCTGACACAGTCCTTTCAGAGGGATATTGGACCCCAGGTCACCTCAACTCTAACCGAGCATCTCCAAGACACATTGTGATGAACCTGTCCAAAGTCAATACAAAAGAAAAGATTTTGCAAGCTGCCAGTAGTAAGCACCAGTTGACCTACAGGGGCAAATCCATCAGAGTGACTGCAGACTTCTCCAATGAAACTTTCCAAGCAAGAAGACAATGGTCATCTATTTAATCTACTTAAACAGAACAATTTTCAGCTCAGAATTCTACATCCTGCTAAGCTAAGCTAAGCTATAAAATTGACAAAGTAATCAAATAATTTACTGATATATAAACATTGAGGAAGTTCGCCACAATAAGACCAGCTCTACAGGAAATACTTCAACCTGTTCTACACACTAACCATCACAATAAATTAGCAGCAATGTAAGAACTCAAAAACTAAAGGACAGAACCTAACTTCCACACTAATGCAAAAGATAAAACCAAGCAACTGACTCTCACAAAATAAGATGAATAGAATACTACCACACTTATTGATTACCTCAATAAATGTTAAAGACTTGAAATACCCACTGAAGAGGCAGAGATCGGCTGACTGGATTAAAAAACACAAGCCATCAGGTGACTCCTGTGGCTCAAAGGAGTAGGGTGCCAACCCCATATGCTGGAGGTGGCGGTTTCAAACCCAGCCCCAGCCAAAAACTGCAAAAAACCCCCACAAGTCATCCATTTGCTCTCTGCAGCAAACACACCTGGCTTCAAAAGACAAATTAAAACTCCGAGGCAAGGGTTGGAAGACAACTTTTCAGGCAAATGGAATTCAGAAGAAAAGAGGAGTTGCAATCTTATTTTCAGATACATGTAGATTGAAAGCAACTAAAGTCAAAAAAGACAAAGATGGTCACTTTATATTGGTCAAGGGAAAAATACAGTAAGAAGATGTTTCAATTCTAAATATTTGTGCACCCCATTTAAATGCTCCCAGATTCTTGAAACAGACCCTACTTAGTCTGAGCAATATGATATCTGATAATACCATAATAACAGAGGACTTTAACACTCCTCTTACAAAGCTGGACAGATCCTCTAAACAGAAATTAAACAAAGATGCAAGAGATTTAAAAGAGACCCTATAACAAATGTGCTTGACAGATACATATACAACACTCCATCCCAAAGATAAAGAATATACGTTCTTCTCATCACCTTAGTCAGTCTGAGCAATATGATATCTGATAATACCATAATAACAGGGGACTTTAAAACTCTTCTTACAGACAGATACTCTAAACAGAAATTAAACAAAGATATAAGAGATTTAAATGAGACCCTGGAACAACTGTGCTTGATAGACACATAGACTCCATCCCAAAGATAAAGAATATATATTCTTCACATCAACCCATGAAACATTCTCCAAAATTATTCATATCCTAGGCCACAAAACAAACCTCAATAGAATCAAAAGAATAGAAATTATATCTTGTATCTTCTCAGACCATAAGGCACTAAAGGTGGAACTCAACTCTAACAAAAACTTTCAACGGCACACAAAGGCATGGAAATTAAACAACCTTCTGTTGAATAACAGATGGATGCAGGAAGAAATAGAACAGGAAATAATTAACTTCCTTGAGCATAACAACAATGAAGACACAAGCTACCAAAACTTGTGGGATACTGCAAAAGTAGTTTTGAGAGGAAAATTTATCACTTTAGATGCCTACATTCGAAAAACAGAAGGAGAGTGCATCAACAAGCTCACAAGCTGTCTTATGGAATTGGAAAAAGAAGAACAATCTAAGCCTAAACCTAGTAGAAGAAAAGAAATATCCAAAATCAAATCAGAGATCAATGAAATTGAAAACAAAAGAATCATTCAGAAAATTAATGAAACAAGGAGTTGGTTTTTTGAAAAAAATAAAATAATAAACCTTTGGCCAGAATAACTAGAAATAGAAAAGTAAAATCTCTAATAACCTCAATCAGAAATGATAAAGGGGAAGTAACAACTAATGCCACAGAGATACAAGAGATCATCTCTGAATACTATCAGAAACTATGCCCAGAAATTTGACATTGTGAAGGAAATGGATCAATATTTGGAATTGCACCCTCTCCCTAGACTTAGCCAGGAAGAAATAGAACTCCCGTACAGACCAATTTCAAGCACCGAGATTAAAGAAACAATAAAAAATTTCCCAACAAAGAAATGCTCTGATCCAGGTGGCTTCATCCCAGAATTCTATCAAACCTTCAAGGAAGAGCTTATTCCTGTACTGCAGAAACTTTATTCCGAAAAGTTGAGGAGGAAGGAATCTTCCCCAACATGTTCGACGAAGCAAACATCATCCTGATACAAAAACCAGAAAAAGACCCAACCAAATTTGAGACCACTTTCATGAATGAATATAGATGCAAAAATTTTCAATAAAATCCAAACCAATAGAGTACAGCTTATCATCAAAAAAGTCATACATCATGATCAAGTAGCTTTCATCCCATGGATGCAAGGCTGGTTTAACAAACTCAAGTCCATAAACATTATCCACCATATTAACAGAAGCAAAAATAAAGATCATATGATCCTCTCAATAGATGCAGAAAAAGCATTTGATAAAATCCAGCATCCTGTTCTAATTAGAACACAGAAGAATATAGGCATTGGTGGCACATTTCTGAAACTGAAGCTATCTATGACAAACCCACAGCTAATATTTTACTGAATGAGTAAAACTGAAAGCTTTTCCTCTTAAAACTGGAACCAGACAAGGTTTTCCTTTGTCACCTTTACTATTCAACACAGTGCTGGAATGAAACTAATATTCGGCTCGGTGCCTGTGGCTCAAGCAGCTAAGGCACCAGCCACATACACCTGAGCTGGGGAGTTCGAATCCAGCTCAGGCCCACCAATCAACACAGTGCAGGAAGTTCTAGCCAATACAATTAGGCAAGACAAGGAAATAAAGGGAATCCAAATAGGAGCAGAGGAGGTCAAACTCTCCCTCTTTGCTGATGATATGATCTTATACTTAGAGAATCCCAAAGACTCAACCACAAGACTCCTGGAAGTCATCAAAAAATACAGTAATGTCTCAGGATATAAAATAAATGTCCACAAGTCAGTAGCCTTTGTATATGACAATAACAGTCAAGATGAGAAGCTAATTAAGGACACATTTCCCTTCACTATAGTTTCAAAGAAAATGAAATTCCTAGGAATATACCTAACAAAGGAGGTGAAGGACCTCTATAAAGAAAATTATGAAATTCTCAGAAAGGAAATAGCAGAGGATATTAACAAATGAAGGAACATACCATGCTCATGGCTGGGAAGAATCAACTTTGTTAAAATGTCTATACTTCCCAAACAGCTACCTAGTCAGTGCAATTCCAATTAAAATACCAACATTGTACTTTCAAGATTGGGAATAAATCAGTCTGCGTTTTGTATGGAACCAGAAAAACCTCGTATAGCTAAGGCAGTTCTTAGTAATAAAAATAAAGCTAGGGGCATCACCATACCAGATTTTAGGCTGTACTACAAAGCCATAGTGGTCAAGACAGCATAATACTGGCACAAATATAGACATAGACACTTGGAATCGAATAGAAAACCAGGAAATGAAACTATCATCTTACAACCACATAATCTTTGATAAACCAAACAAGAACATAAACTGGGGGAAAGACTCCCTATTCAATAAATGGTGTTGGGAGAACTGGGTATCCACATGTAAAAGACTGAAACTGGACCCACACCTTTCTCCACTCACTAAAATTGATTCAAGATGGATAAAAGATCTAAATCTAAGGCATTACATAATAAAAATCCTCAAAGAAAGCATAGGAAAAACAATGGAAGATATTGGCCTGGGAAAAGACTTCATGAAGAAGACTGCCATGGCAATTGTAACAACAATAAAAATAAACAAATGGGACTTAATTAAACTGAAAAGCTTCT
>CAUYPK010110009.1:0-16167 GCA_963574355.1 Loris lydekkerianus | reverse complement strand
GGGGGGCCTTATTTTCGGGGGATGCCTTATATTTCACCCAGAAGGAAACCTGTAAGTAGGTCTTATTTTTGGAGGATGTCTTATTTTCGGGGAAACACGGTAGTTCTGATTTAGTATTAAATACATGTGGTGTTTGTTTTCCATTCTTGAAATATTTAAGAAATTTTTCTAATTGTTCACTTTTTAAAATTTTCAGATTAGGCTCAGCTCCTGCAGCTCAGTGACTAGGGCGCCAGCCACACACCATAGCTGGTGGGTTCAAATCCAGCCTGGGCCTGCCAAACAACAATGATAACTACAACCAAAAAATAGCTGAGCATTGTGGTGGGCACCTGTGGTCCCAGCTACTCGGGAGGCTGAGGCAGGAGAATTGCTTAAGCCCAAGAATTTGAGGTTACTGTAAACTGTGATTTCACGGCACTCTACCCAGGGCAACATAGTGAAACTCTGTCTCAAACAAAATTTTTTTTTCAGATTAATGTTAAGATTACATATGATTAGGTCACATTCTTTGTATTTGTTAGGTAAAGTCCAACTTGTAGTTGAGCTCTTCACACAGATGTGCCATATACCCCTACATTGTACCTGTTATGTGAAAGCTTGTAATTGTTCATCATAGTACATAGATATATGGCTAATCATTGTGTATTTTACTTTGTATTTTGTGAACTTGCTAAAGTCACTAGTTCTAATATCTTTTTATTTTTGGAACTTTCTACATAGACAACAATATTGCTTGGATAGTAATACTGTTATTTGTTTATTTGCACTCTGTGTCTTTCCTATCTTTATTTTGCCTTAAAGTACTAACTTCTGGATTATATTAAATAGGAGTGGTGAGAATGCCTTGCTTTGTTCCTGATAGTGGTGTACTTTTATCATTAAGAGTATTAGCTGTAGGGCTTCTATGGATGCCTTTTATGATGTTGAGGAAGTTCCCTTTTATCCTAGTTTTCTGAGTGTTTTATTATGATTAATTTTGGATTTTGTTAAATGCATTTTCTGCATATAAATCTATTGATATTGTAGATTATACTGACTGATTTTCAAATGTTTAACCAACCTTTCATTCCTATGATATGCACTCCTTGGTCATGAAAATTTATATTTCTTACATATTGTTGAATTTGTTTGTTAAAATTTTAAGAAGTTAGTATCTTTGGTTAAGAAGGATTCTTGCTATAATTTTTTGTAATTTCCTTTGATATTAAAATAATGCTTATCTCAGAAGGAGTTGACCAGTACTGCCTTATCTTTATTTTATGGAAGGGTCTGTGCAGATTTGGTAGATAATATTTCTTCTTCAAATGTTTAGTAGAATACCAGTGAAACTAACTGGTCCTGGAATTTTCTGCATGGGAAAGTTTTGGATTACAGTTTGAATTTTTGTATTAGATGTAGGGCTCTTCAAGTTATTTCCTCTGGAGTGCACTTGCATAGTTTGTATAATTTTCTGAAATTTTTCACTTAATCTTTTAAATTTATTGATATAAAGTTATTCATAATATTGCTCTTTGTCATTGTCATACTTGTAGACTCTGTGTTACATCACTTCTCTAATTTCTGATATTGGTAATTTGAGTCTTCTGTCTTTTTTACTGGATCAATCTGACTAGAGTTTTATCAATTATCCTTTTCAAGAATCATTTTATGGTTTCACCACACATTTTCTATATTGTTTTCCATACACACACACACACACACACACACACACACACACACGCATGCACAATTTTTTTTTTGAAAGAGCATTATTTTGTTGCCCTTGGTAGAGGGCAGTGGCATCATAGCTCACAGCAACCTCACACTCTTGAGCTCAACTGATCCTCTTGCCTCAGCCTCCTGAGTAGCTGGGACTACAGGCACCTGCCACAATGCCTGAGTATTTTTAGAGATGGGGACTTGCTCTTGCTCAGGCTGGGCTCAAACTCCTGAGCTCAGGCAATTTGCCCACCTTGGCCTCCCAGAGTGCTAGGATTGTAGGCATGAGCCACTTGTGCCCAGCCCTCTGTTTTCTATATTATTGACTCCTACTTTTTATGATTTCTTATCTTCTGCTTACTTTGTGTTTAATTAGTTCTTCTTTTCCTAGTTACTTAAGGTGGAATCTTAGATAATTTGTGACATTTCCATTTTTCTAATATCAATATTTATTGCTATAAATTTCCCTTTAAATTTATTTTTATATTTATATAATTTATTATTTTATCAATTTAAGTGCTTTAGCCACACACCACAATTTTTGATATGTTACTTTTTAATTTCTATTAATTCAGAATATTTTCTAATTTCCCCTTTAAGAGTTTCTTTTATCCATGAGCTATTTAGAAGTGCATTAGTTTCCAAATATGTGAGGACTTTTTAGATATCTTTCTGCCATTGATTTCTAACTTGATTCTATTATATTTAGGGAATATACTCTGTATAATGAAAACTTCTAAATTTATTCAGTCTTGTTTTATGGCCCAGCTATCACTTCTCAGCCTTTTGGCTAAGATCAAGTGTATAGCTCAAAATATAGTCTATCATGTTAAATGTTCTGTGTACTTTGAAAAGAAATGAATGTGTATTTTGCTGTTGTTGGATGAAGTCATCTATAAATGTCAGTTGGGTCAAGTTGGTTGGTAGTATTGTTCAAATCTTCTATAGTCTACTCATCTTCCATATATTTGTTCTCCTAATTATTATGAGAGGGGTTTTTGAAACCTTCAAATTTAATGGATTCATTTATTTCTTCTTCCAATTATACCTGATTTTGTTTCATGTACTTTAAAGCTATGTTACTGGATGCTTAAAGATTTAGAATTTTTAAATCCTTTTGATGAATTGAGCTTGTTCATTCTGAAATAATACTTAACCTGGCAGCATTCCTTGCTGTGAAATCTATTTTGACTAATATTAACATAGCCACCCAAGCTTTCTTTTGAATAGCATTAGCATAGGATACATTTTTTCTAACCTTTTAGTTTTAACCTACTTTTAATTACTAATATTAACATAGCCACCCAAGCTTTCTTTTGAATAGCATTAGCATAGTATACATTTTTTCCCAACCTTTTAGTTTTAATCAATCTTTTTATTTAAAGTGGGTTTCATAAAGGCAGCATATAACTGGGTCTTAGGGTTTTTAAATTATTATTATATTATTGTTACTGTTACTATTTTTTGAGACAGAGTCTTACTTTCTTGCCCCTGGGAGAGTGCCGCTGCATCATAGCTCACAACAGCCTCAAACTCTTGAGCTCAAGTGATCCTTTTGCCTCAGCCTCCCAAGTAGCTGGGACAACAGGCATCCCTTACAACGCCCAGCTATTTTTTTGGAGATGAGGTATTACACTTACATAGGGTGGTCGTGAACTCATGAGCTCAAGCAATCCACCCACCTTGGCCTCCCAGAGTGCTGGGATGATAGGTATAAGCCACCATACCTGGAAGTTTTTTTTTTTTTTTGTTCGTTTGTTTTTTTAAATCTGATATCACAATCTCTGCTTCTTACTGGGATTTTTAGACCACTTACATTTAATGAAATTATTAATTGCTGGATTTAAATCATATGTTCTTTATTACCATTTTCTTTTTTTGCCTTCTTTGAAGTAAATTGAAAATATTTTATTCTGCTTTTCTCCTTTGTTTTTACCTACATTTTTGATTTGTTATAGTTTGTTTTTATAATGGATGTTCTAGGGGTTATACTTCTTTAACATATCCTTGTGATGATTTTGTAATGTGTCACCTTGGATAAATTTATCAGAATTTCCTTTTCTTTATGTTTCTAGTTTGGATGGGTCACAAGAAAAATTCTTATAGGGCTTTGGACAGCAGTAAAGCAGCAGCTATTTTGTAGCCCATGCACATGTCTTTTATTTGCTTGTTCAACTTGATGAGAGGTAGTAAGTAGGTCTGCAATTTCAGACTCCTGAATTCTCCATCACCTTCTCTAATGCCTGGGCCAAGTGTGTGTTTAGTTCCATGATGAAAAGTCTTAACTTCTAATGGATATTCACACCACTAAGACCAAAGCTCATGAGACCCAGCTCATGATTGTGTGATCCACCTTATTATTCCTATCCTTTACTTTACATCCATCTTTAGTCCCAATTCTATGACTTGTGGATTTCAATGTCTGGCATCAAAGATAAAGACAGTTGCCATATATGATTGCTTAACCAGCTCAAATCCCTTCAACAAATTCATATCCGTATATGTTTATATGTAAATTTTTATTTACATAAAATAATTCCTTATAGTTACATGTCCTTGATTGAACTCTGACTGATACAATCTTCAAATAATATTAAGCCACTTAGAATATAGGAACATTGCAATTTCTTTTACAATTCTATGTCTGACCTCTGTTCTATTTGTTGTCATTCATTTTACTTTTCCATTTCTTCTAAACCTAAAATGAAATATTATTTATTTTTCATTTAACTATCTCTTAAAGCAATTATCTTTTAAATTGGATAAAAATTAAGAAAAAAATTTTTTTTTTTTTTTTTTTGCATTTTTTTGGCTGGGGCTGGGTTTGAACCTGCCACCTCTGGCATTTGGGGCCGGCGCCCCACTCCTTTGAGCCACAGGCACTGCCCAATTAAGAAAACATTTTGCATTTACCCACAGAGTTATCATTTCTGGTGCTCTTCATTTCTTTCTGTAAATTCAGATTACCATATGATATCATTTGTATTCTGCCTGAAGGACTTTCTGTAACATTTCTTTTAGTATAGTTCTGTTGATGATGAATTATTTCAGCTACTCTATCTCTGAAAAAGTCTTTATTTTACCTTTTTTTCCAAATTGAGATAGAATTTTTTTACTGTAGGTGGCACCTGTGGCCGAAGAAGTAGGGTGCGGGGAGTGAACCAGAGTGGAATTGGTGGGGAATGAGGAAAATACAGCACAAGAGAAGACACGGAAACAAAGAATGGGACTGGGAGGACTGAGTGAGCTGATGGATACAGCCAGCCCCAAAACACAAAATCGGCTTTATTTTATGGTATCTGTACAGTGTTGTTCGGGGAGGTAGCATAGACAACATGGGGAAATAGCATAAACAAAAGACATAGTTTTGGTCTTAAGTACAATAGGAAAATGTAAATGACCTTAGCAAAGACAAATCATCTTATTAACAGTTTCTGCTCAACTTCATTAACATATGACAAGAAGAAGGGCAAGATCACAAGGATCTCAGCATAGTTGACAAAACAAGGAACTATGCAGGCTTGAAGGCTACTACTTAACTTTGTTAGCAGAAGATAAGGAGAAAGAAGGGAGGGATCTCAAGGATTTCTGTATAGTTAATTGGACAAAGAAAGAGCTATGTGACTTCTGGTAGAGGGATTATGAAGAAAGGAAAATGGCTGTTTTGGGAATGGAGGAGAAGCAGTTGAGGGTTCATTCTCTGAATGCTCCCTACGCTGTGAGGGCTCTGCCATCTCACAGCCCACTCTACAGGTGATGGGTTCAAACTTGGCCCCTGCCAAAAACTGCAAAAAAAAAAAAAAAAAAAAGAATTCTTTTAATATAAAATTCATCTTTTAAAATATACAACTCAGTGGTTTTTAGATATTCACAAAATCATGCAACTATCACAACTATCTAATTCCAGAATGTCTTTATACCCCCCATCGAGATTCTGTACCCATTAGCAGTCATATTTTATTCCTTGCTTCTAGGAAAACCAGAATGACATGATCAGGGTAGAGTGGAGGGGGGCAGGGTTTATCAGAGATGGAAACAGGGCTGATCAAAAAGCCAGGGCAGGAAACAGCTGCCCTGAGGACAAGAACTGGCTGGCAAGTTCCCCTCTGAGTTCTCAGGCCAGGTAGGATGTAGACCCTGGGGAAGGGAACACAGAGACTCAGATGGCTACACATCTCAGATGTTAGTATCCACCTACAATCTGGTCCTCTGGGGGAAGGTTTTAGGCCCACTACCTGTTTAGGACAGGCACCTGGGCCAATTCTGGAGTAGATAGCTTAGGTATAGGTGTTGGAAGAGTCTGGGAATCCCCACAGTGGAAAAGGCCTCGTTCCCATCAGCCACAGGCTCGTCTGTCAGGTGGGGGGTTCTAGGGCAGCCTATCCTCCCAGATTGGCAAGCAAGAGCCAGGAAGGGGTATGGTGGGAATTCCAGCTCAAGGGCTGGGGTGTCCTGGCATGGAATTTGGGTAGGACTGGGCCCCATGGGTCTGTATATCCAACAAGGGGCAAAGGGCCTGGGTGCATTGGTGCTCTTGGGTTCCCAGCTGAGTATTATAGTCTAGGAACAAGATGCCCTGTGGATTGTGAAGCTGTTACTGAAGAAGCTACCAAGACCTGGGAGTGCAAATGACATATCTTCATTAAGGGTGTGAAATTGGTGTCCTTAGTGTAATTGCATATATGGCTCAGTGAGTAGCTACATAAGACCAGGGTTAGAGTTAGGATTATTCTTTGCACTGCTGTTGTGCTTCCAGATGGAGTGAGGTAGTGGTAAGGACAGTGCTGGAATCTTGGTGGTGTTAAAGTAGGGTTTGGAAGTGGGTTTGTGGTTCCTGTTGATAAGAGCTAGTGTATCTTGGATTAAGGTCATGTTAGGGTTGGAGTAGGCAATGCTTACATTTAGGATTTGGATTAAGATTGGCCAAAGAGTTAGTTATATTTTGGGTTGGAGGTTTGTTTTAAGTTTCTAAGATAGTCTAGAGAGGGAGACATAGGCAATACCATGCAATATGTATCAAGTATAAAGGAGAGGTTGTTGGCAGTTTTCAAAGTCCTCCACACTTGAGAGGTACAAATGGCTCCTGCAGCTGTCATCCAACTAGGGGAGGTAGAGAGGGGGCACAGCACAGTTTTCTTTTTTTTATTATTATTATTAAATCATAGCTGTGTACATTAATGCGATCATGGGGCCCTATACACTGGTTTTATAGACTGTTTGACACATTTCATCACACTGGTTAACATAGCCTCCTGGCATTTTCTTCGTTATTGTGTTAAGACATTTATATTCGGCATTTACTAAGTTTCACACACAGCACAGTTTTCTGTCTCAAACATATTTAGCTACATAACCATTTTTGGGTAGCATCCACCAGCATTATCTTTCTGAGGTACAGTAGTTCCCAGGGTCCAATTTGAAGAACTATGGTTTTGAGTTTTGGGGGTAATGGCACTGGAGTTGAGCTTAGAGGTAGGGTTGATAGGGGTGGGGTTGACAAAATTTGGGGTGAGTTGTACACATTGTCATGTTCTGTGTCTCGGGCTCCTCTCTGGGAACCAGGGCCTGGTTCTTCATGGTTCCCTGTGGGTATCCTGGAGTGAGGGTGTCTGCCTGGTTTGTTCTTCCCTTGCATGTTCTGTGTCAAAGAACTGAGGTTCAGGACCCTATGTGGATGGAGCCAGCAATAAACTGGGGGCTGTTGAGGTGATGGGTGTGTAGGTGAAGAATGGGGCTGCTGAAGAGAGCAGAGGACTCTCTTCCTGATCTTGACATTTCTTTCAGAGCACACAGACAAGTGGCTGAGACCAGGGGTATATATGTGAGTCTAAGACCATGTCATTAGTGACAAGTAATGGGACAGAGATTACAAACCAGGTTTTAGAGGAGAAAGGGAGAGATAGGCCAGGTCTAAGGTGGCCTAGAGACTTGATGGAGGATGAATTTGGACTTCATTGTGTGAGGGTCTGTGAGATGGGCTGTGTTGTGTGTGCAAAGCTGTCTTTGTGTCTGCATGTGTGTTTGTGCCTGTGTCTGTGTGAGCAAGTCTGACTCAGGGTGTTTAGGAGTCCACGTCTTCCAGGGCGTTTCTACATACTCTGAATTAGTGTGTGAATGGTGTGATTGTGTCTTTTCCTGAATGTACTTTTCTCTCTGTGTGTCCATGTTCATGTGCCTTTGTGTGCAATTCTATGATGGTCTTTCCCTGTACCCCTACCCATTCCTCATCACACTCCAGCTGCCAGCACTATTTACCGCAAGGAGTGGTTTCCTTTCCCGCCTTCTGGATTCCCATGTGTCAGGCACCCTGCCCAGGGCCTGCCCCTGTGGCCTCTGTAGCAGGCCTGATCTTAGAGTGATGTACTCTGGAAATCCCCTTGTATACTCCTGCCTAGCCATGGACTGAGAGAAGTTACAGCAGAGGGGGCCCAAGGCAGTAAAGAGGGGCAGTTGGCAGCACCCACCTTTCCTTCTGGAAATAAGATGTCTCTCTGGCCCCTTCCCAAGCCCCTTGTGCTTCCCCATGCTCTCATCCAGACCAAGTATGCAGGCTTTTGGCCCCTGTCTCTGGGCATGAGAATGGATAGCCCTCTGCAAGCCTAGTCAGACCCAGGAAGGATCTTACCTTCTTTCTGCCCCACAGCACCTTACATACCTCCCTTGTGCTTACTTCTCATATCCCCACCTGAACTCAGTGTTGTCCTTGCTTCTTTCCTCTCCCTGCAGTGGACACAGGAACCATTCTTGTCCTTCCTTCTATGACAGGCCTGGTCTATGCCATGGGCTCCAGAGGGCAGGTGGAGCATGAGGCCTAGATTGGTAAAGTAACAGAGGCGTGACCACCTCCCACCTGGTGCAGGAAGCAACGTCTCTCCATGGCATTGATTTCTGTGCTTCTCCTCTGTTCTTTCCCTTCCCTGCCTGGGCTGCAGTGAGGAGGGATAAAAGCGTAGCAGCTATTGTCCTCATCCTCTCCAACTTGGCTTTAACAGGAGAAGTGGGTGGTAGAGAAGCCACTCTTCTCCCATTGTTGGTGGTCAGTTGCCTGAAATTCCTCCAGCCAATTCTAAGTGGTTTTTTGGAGAGTACAAGGAAAGAGCCCTAGAAGGTCAGGTGTGTTCAGCCTGTCATGATGTGACCTCACAGGGCCACATCATGTATTCACAGCATCTATTCTTAGTTCTGGAGTAGGACTTGAAGAAATTGTGCCCTTTGTATAACTTTTGCTTCTGATTTTTGCCTCCCATTCTCCTGGGAATGGGCTAAGATTATAGTTTCATCCTTTATCAGTGTTCTGCATGAATCATAGTCTCTGACCCAGCTTTCTCTCAGCTCTTGACTTTGCTGAGAACTCAGTCCTAGAGTTGTGGGCTGCAGCTCATTTCTCTGCCCCCAGGTCTTTGTCATGGGACTTTGGTCAGCAGCCTAAGTCCTTGCTGACCTCAGGCAGGTAGGAGCCTGCAGGGACATGGGAAAAGCCTGCTCCACCCTAAACCAGGATGTGTGCAGGATAACCCCAGCTTCCTACCTGATTCTGCTGTGACCTCTTTTGAGACAACTCCCTTCATTTCAGGCCTCCTTCTCATGTCATAGGTTTGTGGCTCTCTGCCCAAGTCCCCCAGGTGGGGAAGATATACCTGCCATAAGACCTCTTTTTATCTTTGGGAGTGCTTTAGAAGAATACCTGTTGAATGTTGATGCAGCAGGCCGGAGCTGTTGCCTCTCTCCCCTGGGGTACATCGAAGGGCTGGGCTTCCATACCTTTGGTACAGAATCATCATTCAGAGGAGGGACACATCATGCTTTTTCCCACGCTGGCTGTTCTGTATACAAGCAGTGGACACAGTGTGCCAAATGCTGGAGTCCAATCAGAGGAAGCGAGCCCTGCCACCATTTCCTCCTGTTTGATGGGATGATGAGTGATCCTGGATTTCCTTAGGAACCAGAGTCATCCCAGTGTCCCTCATGACACAAAGAAGCCCAGCACTTCCTGCCCTTCCCTGTGCTCTTGGCTTCTCTGTGGTAGGTCAGGAGTGAAATGCAGAGATGCCACTTTCTGAGGGATATTAGGTGGCCAAAACAGAGGTCTATCCCTTTCACTCTGGGCAGTCTTTTGGGTTTCTTGCTTCCCAGTCCCACCCCCAAATCCTCTTTGGATCTTTACTAAGCCCTAGGATGCCACCCCTACCATTTCTCTCCAGCGCGATGCTCTTGCTCAGTCCCTGTGCATTGAAGGCTTTCTCTGATTTCTCCTGATTCTCTGGCATTCTAGAATCACCCGCTTCACTTATATCATCTGTATCTTTATCCATATTTTCCTTTTCACCTGGAGTCTTGCAGTGCCACCAGCTTCTTAGGCTGTTACCATGGAAAGATTCCATGGTAACTTCCAGAAACCCTCTTTATTGCTCACCTTTTGTTCCTTTTCTTGCAGCCATGGTCCCTTCCCATATCCCCACTCATCTCTCTAGGTCTTTGCCCATACTCTCTTACAGGTGGAGGAAACTTTCCCTCTCCTCATCTACAAAGTCCTCCCTCATTAGTACTTTAAATTCAAAGCTAGCTTCTGCACTTGGGGACTCACTCCCATTTTTCACCTCTACACTGGGACATTGCTCCAGCAGTTTTTCCCTCACTCTCTTGTAACATCAATTTGTCCCTCTAATTTGGACATATTTTATGTCTCATATTTTTGAACAACCCTGTCTGGATCCCTGGTTTCCCTTGAATCCACTCCAGTCATGCCTTCATTGCTCATCTAACTCTAATCTTCTCTAGGTCATGAGTGACCTCTGTGTTACTGAATCTAAGTCTCCTCATCTTACTAGGTTGATTGACAACTTTCTATGCAGTTAATCACTCTTCTCTTTGAAATATTTTCGTGTCTTGATTTTCAGTATGCTACACTCTTGTGGTCTTCTTCCTACCTCCCTGGCTACTGCTTCTCAGTTCCTTTGTTACTGATTCCTCCTTTTATTCTCAGTTAGCACTGGACTGTCCCAGAGTCCAGTTTTTTGATCTCTTTATTTACACTTATTTCATCAGTGTTTATTATGGCTATCTAGCCATCTATTCTAAGGCCCTCCCTGAGGACCATTATGCTTCTGTGTTAAGAGTAGACATTTGGGTGCATGTTTATTATGGTTCTCTATCCATTCATTCATTCATATGTTATCTTCATACGGACCTCCCTGAGGACCATTAAGCTTCTGTCTTAAGAGTAGACTTTTGGGCCCAGGGTCACAATTAATGGGAGAGATTAGTTATGATGCTTCTGCAGCAATGGTAGCAGTAGAGAGGGTGAGAGATGGTCATGTTCTGGATGAGTTTTTGAAGGTAGAAATAACAGGATTTGCCGACAGATTGAACATGGATGGAACAGGAATTGATTGAACAGGGATGGAAAAGTTAGGGATGAAACCATTGTTTTTGTCCTGAATGACTAGAATGGTGGAGTTGCTATTAACTGGTGTGAGAAATACTATGATAAGATCAGTTTTGGTATATGTGAATGGGTGTAGTGAGTGCATAGGGAATCAGGAGTTCATTTTTGTATAGTTTAGAATACATTTTGTACAGTTTAGTTTTGTATAGAAATGAATACTTGATACACAAATGTCTATGTTGACTAGTCAGTTTGCACATGTGAGACTGTGTACTCCATGAGATTAGGAGCTCCACCTGTGCCTTGTTCATTGTAACTAGCATAGTACTTGGCACACAGAAAGTATTCAGATATTTTAATTGTTGAATGCAAGATGCTTCTCAAGTAATTTTTACTGTGACTCTTTTGGGATCTTCCTCACCAGCTGAGTGCTTCCTTCTGTGACACTACCCCATACCTCATAATATTCACCACAGTGATGCTTTATCTATCTCCCCAGCCCAGACTTTGGATTCAACTACTATAAGGTAAGTGGATTAGCCACTCTCTGAGATCTGGGTTGAGACCCTGATCATTCAGGGAAATTAGGATGAGAAACTGAACTACAAGGAGAAGCAGTAAAATATAAAGGAGAAGGAGCCAAGTTAAGAGTTACCAAGATTAGACTTGGTGACTATCTTGGGGGAATATAGTGACACCTTACATTAGAAAATAATTTGGTAGGCTTGGCACCTGTGTCTCAAGTGGCTAAGGCACCAGCCACATACACCTGAGCTGGTGGGTTCGAATCCAGCCCGGGCCCACCAAACAACAATAACAGTTGCAACCAAAAAATAGCCAGAAGTTGTGGCGGGCACCTGTAGTCCCAGCTATTTGGGAGGCAGAGGCAGGAGAATCGTTTGAACCCAGGAGTTGGAGGTTGCTGTGAGCTGTAGTGCCATAGCACTCTACCTAGAGTGACAGCTTGAGGCTCTGTCTCAAATTTAAAAGAAAGAAAGAAAGAAAGAAAGAAAGAAAGAAAGAAAGAAAGAAAGAAAGAAAGAAAGAAGAAAGAAAGAAGAAAGAAAGAAAGAGAAAAGAATTTGGTAGGGTGGAGATATTTGGAAATTTTGAATTAATTTGAATTGTCTTTAGAACAAGATGGAGTTTTGCCCCAACTGCTGACTGTATAGTTTGGCACTCAGGGAAAGCCTGGGTCAGAAAAGTGGCTTTGAGAATCACCAGTACCTTAATAGTAATAGAGTTTTGAGATATGAATGTACAGTTATTCCATTTTCCCAGATGAAGAAACTGGGGCTCATAAATGTTAAGTAACTTGCCAAATCCCCAGAGCAAGCAATCTAACCCTGCTTATTTTTTCCCACATTTCATTCTTGTGACTTTGACCTCAAAACCTGTGTTCTTCCAACAGGGTCAGACATTTGGCCTGAAAATTATAAAAACACTTGCTGAAGAATTTTATAATGTTTTCCTTATGTTGTAATTTTTTGCTTCACTTTGTGTTTACCATCTTCCCCTAAAATTACACTTTGGCCAGTTCAGTCACAAATTTCCTTCCAAAAGGAAGGGAAAAACCCAAATCTTATACTTAACTATTGAGCAGAGCAAGCATATCTTTGAGCTATGTAATTCTGCCTTCCAGGAAGACCAGTGCCTCCTCTAACTAAAGTAACTGGAGAAGGAAGGATTGGGTCTACTTAGGTCTCAGAGGTTCTAGGGAATGTAAGTATGATGGCCACCATGAAAAGGTCCAACTGGATGGGCAGGATTACCGAGGCTACCTTTGGTGGTGGATCACCTACCCAGTATTGGTGCTAGGTTGGGAGTAAGAGGCTCAACAGCACAGTAGAAGGAAAGAGCTCTGCGGGTACTGAGAGGCCTCCTACACGGAGAGTACTCCTAAAGTAGGTCTGTAGGGGTAATTTCATTTAGTATGTGTGGGAGGGAGAAATGTGGGCAGGAAGTCATTTGGAGGGCCTTGCATTTCTTAGCAGTTGCTTATAGATATCAGCTTGCCTCTCAGCTTCCCTCTGAGCCTCTTCTCTCTCAGCCTCCCCCTTGGGTTTCTCCATTTCATCCCAAGGGTTTCAGAGAATTGTACATAATATTTCTATTAATGATAAACAGAGAGACAAGATGGCTGACTCAAGCCAGCTTTCCACAGAGGCTCCCGTACAGAAGGAGAGTTAAAGGACAGAAATTTAGCAAGTAACCTGGTGGATTTGAGCTGCACTAAGAGAGAAGGTTGAAGAATGCATGTCAACCCCACTGAGGCAAGCTGTGACCACAAGGATACAAACAAAAGGTACAATATCCATCACCACGCAGACGGGAGTCCCCTCCTCCATGAGAACGGCTCGGAGTGCCCCACAAACAATCAAGCAGAATTCAAAGGTTACCCCACTCCACTCCACGGGAGAGACCCTCTAAAAACTGGACCCACCTTCCCTACTGGGGTGGTATGGCATTCTCCTGCCAGGCATGAGACTGTGTGGAACTGCCTGCAATTTCTGCCTGCAACTCTGAGCTCCCAGCACTCCCCTCCACTCACACTGAGGTCTGGAGGCCAGTCCCCCAGGAGTTCAGAGTCTTGGGTGATTTCCTGAGGGGTGTGGCTGGTGCCTGGACTGCAGTTGGTCAGTGCTGGCTCTGGGGCATGGGAGCAAGGAGAAAATGGTCAGCTGAGAGGGAACCACACTGGAGCGGTGGTTCCCTGAGGCACAGTGCGGCGGCCATCTTTTGGCGACAGTGCGGCCAGATATAAAACTGTGTGGAAATGTGTGTATTCTCTGCCTGTAGCCCTGGGCTCCCGGTGCTCCCCTCCACTCTCATTCTGAGGTCTGGAGGCCTGTCCCCCGGGAGTCCAGACTCTTGGGTGATTTCTCCTGGGGCATGGACAGTGCCTTGGCTGCAGCCGGTAAGTGTTGGCTCTGGAGCACAGGGGTGAGGAGAGGATAGTCGGCTGAGGGGGACCCACACTGGAGAGGCGGTTCCCTGAAGTGTGGTGTGGCAGCTGTCTTTTGGTGACAGCACAGCCAGGCATAAAACTGTGTGGAACTGTGTGTATTCTCTGCCTGCAACCCTGGGCTCCCAGCACTCCCCTCCACTCTCACTCCAAGATCTGGAGGCTTGTCCCCCAGGAGTCCAGACTCTTGGGCGATTGCTTGAGAAGTGTGGACAGTGCTGGGGCTTCAGCTGGTTGGTGCAGACTCTGGGGCAAGAGAGCGGGGAGAGGACAGTTGACTGGAGGGGAGCCGCACGGGAGCAGCGGTTCCCTGAAGCATAAAACAGCAGCCCTCCTTTGGCAGCAATGGCTCACTACAAGATATTCTGAAGCCACACCCCCTGTTTCCCTGGGCAACCAGAGACCTTGAGTAAATGATTTGCCTGAGGCAACAGTCATTTGCAATCTGGGGATTTTCCCAGGGCGGGGCTGACCCAGAGGTCCGCTTTACTGAGCCTAAGATGCACTTGGCCCTAAGGGGATTGTCAGCCTATAGACAAAGAAAGACACCAGGACAGAACTGCCAGCTAACGGAATGCAAGAGCAAAGACAAGCTGATTTGGAACTCAATTCAGCTCCTCTTCTGCAGAGGAACCGCAAAGTTGTTCTGTTCTGCTCTGTCAGTAACATTAATCAGGGGCAAGAATGGACCTGAGTGAAAACCCCCCAACCTTCATCAAGCACCCAAGGTTGTCAGGCCTCACCTCCTTCTGCTAGAGAGAGGCAGAGCACAGCGGCCTGGCAGACTTCCTTGTGATTCAGGCAGGTGCAAACTCCTGGAGTATCAGTTCACTACAGGCAATCGGGTCAGCCAACTGCAGGACTATCAGTGACTGGGTGTGACAGTGGTGCAAGGTGGGGAAGGACGCATCAACCTTCCCAGATTGATCTATTGGCTGGGTGGCTCCTCCTGACTCCACGCAGCACTGGAGCAAGCCACATCAGAATAGTCACCAGACCCCTGTGATCCAGTTCCCAGAGACCTCTTAAACTCTCTCACGTGAGACAGGTACAGACTGAGATAATTGATTTGGACCTTTTGAACTGAGACAATCACCTGAGGACAAATCAGGTGGTGCCTTGGGTGCGCAGTTGTAGGAAGGTTTGATTTTCCTTTCCCAATTGTTGCTGTGGTGGGCAGGGTGACTTAATTGCTGATATTTCTCCATAGCTGAGACTTTAATCCAGGGTATCTGTTTCAGTAGGGTCAAACAGAAACCAGCTGAAAACAAGACAGAACCACTTAGCCCCACCACACCAGACAGGGCACCAGTTTCTCAGGCCACAACACTGTATGGGCCCTCAACAAAGCCCCAGGGGAAAAATCAAAGGGAGTAAAACAACCATGGGGTGGAATCAGTGGAAAAACTCTGGTAACATGAATAACCAGAATAGATCAACCCCCCCCCCCCCAAGGAAAGATATGGCAGGTGTAAATGAAGAACCCATTCATAAACAACTGGCTGAGATGTCAGAAATTGAATTCAGAATTTGGATTGCAGACAAGATTAATAAAGTGGAATTAGGAATTCGAGGAAAAATTCAAAAGTTGTCTCAAGAATTTAACAAATTTAAAGACAAAACCACCAAAGACTTAGACACACTAAAGCAAGAATTTGCAGCCCTCAAAGATCTAAAAAATACAGTAGAATCTCTCAGTAACAGAGTGGAGCAAGCTGAAGAAAGGATTTCTGACATTGAAGACAAAGCCTTTGAACACTGCCAAACTCTCAAAGAGGAAGAGAAATGGAGAGAAAAAACAGATCATTCTCTCAGAGAGCTCTGGGATAATTTGAAGAAGGCCAATATATGAATAATTGGAATTCCTGAAATCGATGAAGTGGCCTCAATGGGCACAGAGGCCTTTCTGCATGAAATTATGAAAGAGAATTTTGTACACATGCCTAGAGATTCTGAAATTCAGATAGCAGACAGCTTCAGAACCTCAGCATGACTCAATCCCAATAAGACATCCCCCAGGCATATCATAATTAACTTCACTAAAGTTAATATGAAGGAGAAAATTCTCAAAGCTGTCAGGCGAAAGAAAGCCATTATGTACAAAGGGAAGAATATT
>CAUYPK010110007.1:0-71376 GCA_963574355.1 Loris lydekkerianus | reverse complement strand
AATGTATAATATAAATGTCTTAACAAAATAAGTAAGAAAATTCCAGGAAGGCTATGTTAACCAGTGTGATGAAAATATGTCAAATGGTATATAAAACCAGTGTATGGTTCCCCATGATCACATTAATGTACACAGCTATGAACTAATTAAAAACAAACAAATAAACACCCTGAGATATCACCTAACCCCAGCAAGAATGACCTATATCACAAAATCTCAAAACTGCAGATGCTGGCGCGGTTGTGGAGAGAAAGGAACACTTTTACACTGCTGGTGGGACTGCAAACTAATACAACCCCTTTGGAAGGAAGTATGGAGAAACCTCAAAGAACTCAACCTAGACCTCCTGTTTGATCCTGCAATCCTATTACTGGGCATCTATCCAGAAGGAAAACAACCCTTTTATTATAAAGACCCTTGTAGTAGGCTGTTTATCACAGCCCAATTTACAGTTGCCAAAATGTGGAAATAACCTAAATGTCCTTCAACCCAGGAATGGATCAGTATGTTGTGGTATATGTATAGGATGGAATATTATTCAGCCATAAAAAATGGAGATTTTTCAGTATTTGTACTAACCTGTATGGAGGTGGAACACATTATTCTTAGTGAAGCATCACAGGAGTGGAAAAGTATTAATCCTATGTACTCAATTTTGATTTTAAGACAATTAATGACATGCTAGCGCATGGGGGAAGGGAAAGAGCAGATAGAGAAGGAGAGAGGGGCTGAGGGAGAGGAAAAGTAGAAAAAAAAAGAACAAGAAAAGAAAATAGTGACTAATCTTCACATAAATTGGTTTTAATTTTGACCAAAGTATATTACTTAATATTAATTTTTAATTAAGTGTATTACATAAACATTAATTTTTAACTCAACATGCTAATACCTTGTTTAGAATATTGTATCCTCATTTATAAGTGACATATGTTTGTAATTTCTCCTTTATAATATTTAATAATATATTTTCTCCAACTTTAATATCAGGTATACCCAGATCAAGTAGAATGATTTTGATGTATTTCTTCTTTTTCTGTTGTCTATAAGATTTAGCATGATCTGTTTTTTGAAATTATTTTTTACTGTTATTTATAAATATTAGTTGTCTATTTTTTGATACTTAAAAAAAAAAAGAATTTAACTGATGACTCCATACTGAATCTCAAAGTCAAATCATTCTATAATAGACATACTCTTACTTGAAAATGTGAATGTTACTTTCTTTGTATTATTATTATTATTACTTAATATTTTGATGCAGCAATTGTCTGATTTCTTTTCTGAATGTATTTATGTTCATTCATTCTTTACAAGGTTTTTGTTTCTAATCCTTATCTTAAACATTGTTATCATTATTAAATTTTAAGTCTTTTTAATTTTGTGAAGGCAAAAAAAGAAAAACCTAATTAACACATGTATATGTAAAAATTAAAATTAAAAAAAAAAAGAAGCATAAAAAAATAAAGAAATGTCTGTTAGATACGTTTGGTCTAGAATTCAAGCTAAGCCCTGTATTTCTTTGTTGATATTTTGCCTTTCTATTCTTTCTTGTGCTATCAGTGGGGTGTTGAAATCCCATTTTTACTTTGGTTTCTATCTCTTTTCTTAGATCTAGTAGTATTTTTTAGTGCTCTGGACTTGCCTTTCCCTTAGGAATGTAAATCCCTGTGGGCTAAACACTGGGACTCTTGTAGTTCCCCTCGGTTTAGCCAGCCCTGTGTGGCTGCCCCAATCTGGGAAGTTACAAGGGAATGTGTACAGGAGATCCAGTGATATGAATGAAGATACAAGGTCTGACATTCCCTGGGCAGGGGAAAGTCCCACAACTGATGTGTACCCAATAGCGCACCCACCACTACAGCTCAGGTCCAGGGAGAAAATGAGCACCTGCACAAGCTGGTAGCCTGGTGCTGGGCCCTCAAAAACTCGTCTTCAAATTGCCACCCACAACAGTACTTGAACTTGGGAAGGCAGAGGAGCTCTCTGCTAGTTTGTAAAAGTGTGGATTTTTAAAACCAATTTAACTGCAAGGTGTTGTAGAGTCTGACTTGTATTTTATAAATTCAGTAGAACCTCTGTAAGTTGAGATCTAAGGGCGTGTAATTAACTGGTCCACATACAGTGAAGGAATGAGGCCTACTGTACTAATATGTACATGTGTTACATGTCTGGTCTATGAAAATTAGGTCAACTTAAGAAGGTGGTCAGTGTAGGGAGGTGGTCAACTATGGAGGTTCTATTGTACACTTTGTTGATAATTTCTAGTCATTCTACAAAGGACTGAGGGGTTATTTTAAAAAGTTATATTTTACATTTCTTAGATGTGAGTAAATAGTAAGAATACATTTATTGAATTGTATCAGTTTGTCAGGCACTGTGATATAGGCAGTCTCTAAGTTACCAGGATCTGACCTATACACAACATGGGGGCTATTACAATAAGTCCCTGAGTTACAAACATCTACCTGTATACAACTCACACTTATAAACACAGGCTATAATAGGGAATAAGTAAATGTACCTGTTTCAACTTACATACAAATTCAACTTAAGAATGAACCTAGAGAACCTATCTCGTTCATAACCTGGGGACTGCCTATAATTACTTTTATATATTTATATATATTATCTTATTTAAAATTTATAAATCTTATAAGAAACTGAAGTAAAGAGAGAATAATCACTTGTCAAAGTTCACATATTAGTTAAACTAGGAAGCAATAGATCAGGCCTTCAAAGCCAGGTATATGTGACTCTAAATTGCATGCATTTAAAGCCTACCTCTCACAGTATCTTTTTTCTAATTTACTATGTTAACTATATGAAGAGTCTTATGATTATGGAAGACTTTAGCAGATAACCCCTAACATACGATTTTAAGAGTATGTGCCATGAATCATATGGGTCTGGTATCTAATCCCATCTCTGCCACTTGTTAGCTGTGTGACCTCAGTGATTGATTTAACCTCCCTTAGCCAATTCTTAAATTGAGATAGTAATATCTATTTTATAATATTGCTATGAGGACTACATATGATGATGTATTTAAAGTAACATCATAATGCCTGTGGTATATAAGTATATAGCCCCATATACTGGCTATTACTGTGATAGAGAAAGGATATTTGAAATAATTGTGCCTGTGGAAGACATAAAATTTGTTACTTGTTACATTACTTGATTTGGGAGATTACTTTGCAAATGGCTTTTGCAAGAAATTCATATGTTAGTATAAAGATGCATGCCATTAATTACACGTACATAAATATTTTTTAATATCAGTAAAATGTGGTTTTGCAATTTATAATTTGTGAAAGAACAGTTGTATTAATTATTCTCTAGCAGCTCAGCCAACTGAGGTGTTCCTTTTCTGTATCACTTTTTAAAATATGGATCTACAATATAACATTAATAGAATGTTTCATTTGGTGTCCTTGTCTTTCAGCTTTGGTTTACCTTTTTTAATGGATTTTCTGGGCAGATTATTTTTGAACGTTGGTGCATCAGCTTGTACAACGTGGTAAGTATTTATTATGTCTGTCAGATCACGTGTGGACTTCAGTGACATTCTTCACTGTTTGTGTCTGGGGAATGTTTTTAAGTCAACCATCAATATACTTAGCAGGCAGCACAAATATGGTTGCTCCTCAAATTTAGATGGAGTTACAGTTCAATAAACCCATCATACATGAAAATGGATTTAATATACCTAACCTATAAATAATCAGAGTATAGCCTAGCCTACCTTAAACATGCTCAGAACACTTATATTAGCCTATAGTTGGAAAAATCATCTAACACAAAGACACAGCCTTGTGAGTAGCTGGGATTATAGGCATGTGCCACTATGCCAGGATAATTTTTTTTTGTAGAGACAGGTCACTCTTGCTCAGGCTGTTCTCGAACTCTTGGCCCCAAGTGATCATCCCATCTCAGTCTCCCAGAGTCTTAGAATACAGGTATAATCCACCACACCCAACAAATTCCATGTCGTTTTAAACTTCCTGGTAAAAAAAAAAAAAAAAATTGTCCATGGAATATATCACTCTGTTTCTGTACTAAATGATGAATTTTGATCCCAAGTCCTATAGTAAATATTATTTTCCATTTTAGTGGAACTTTCTAAAAATGAACAATCCCATGCCATTACTTAACTCATTCTGAATTCAAAAACCAGATATAGATTAAAATGTAAAGCTAAAAGGCTTATTAGCCACTTTGCCTTCCCATTTTTGTTTTATTATTCTGTTTTAAGGACTGGAAGTTAGAGAAACCTAGCATAAATATTGTGTTCCTGGGAGCATAACACAACCTGTCCGCTGTGCTGCGTTATTGCAATCACAATTACACTGTATGATCTGTGCACTACTTCCCAAATTCTATGTTCCAGGAACTTAAATTCTGAAACAGAACAGGCAAGTCAGTGGACAGAGTCACTGAATGTCCAGTAATACAAAAACGTCTAGTTCTATGAACAATTGCAGTCTGTGTAGATGTTGACAGTGAGATGCAATTGGCTAGAGCACTGCGCCAGTGAGGCTGAGGTTGTATGAAGTGTTTTCCAGGAATATCTTGATCATGGATGATTATACTGATCAAATTTCTTCAGTGTTTCTTTCTTTCTTTCTTTCTTTCTTTCTTTCTTTCTTTTTTTTTTTTTTTGTTTTTGGTCAGGGCTGGGTTTGAACCCACCACATCCGGTATATGGGGCCAGTGCCCTACTCCTTTGAGCCACAGACACCGCCCTTTTTTAACGTTTCTTAAGTGACTGGATTAGGGAGTGGCAGAATACTCTGTGTTAGAAAAATAATTACAAATGCATGAGCCACAGATTGGTCAATAGGGTCTTATTTTTTAATAAAAGGAAACACAAATCCCAGCTTTTTTTATTCTTTTCTTGCAGGTAGTGAATGGGGCTATAGTGACAAACTTAAAATCATGGGCCAACTTAGGATAAAATATGATGCTAGACATATCTATTGACATTATTATTATTTTTGAGACAGGGTCTCACAATGTCGCCCTCAGTAGAGTGCTGTGGCAGCACAACTTACAGCAACTTCAAACTCTTGGGCTTAAGCGATTCTCTTGCCTCAGCCTCGCAAGTAGCTGGGAATAGCTACCACCACAACGCCCAGCTTATTTTTTGTTTCAGTTATCATTGTTGTTTAGCTGGCCCAGGCTGGGTTCAAACTCTCCACCCTTGGTGCATGTGGCTGGCGCCATCACCACTGTGCTACAGGCACTGAGTCTCTATTGATTTATTAAATATCATACCATTACACATACATTTTGCAGACAGAAGAAAAAAAAAAAGGCCCAGGGCATTTCAAATAGTTATTGGCTTTGCCAGGGATAGACTCTGTCTTCTTATTTGATCACTAAAACAATTGTCATACTATTTATAGAGGTCATATATTAATATTACTTCTGCGTATGCATGACTAACTGCTATAAGAATTACTTTTTTACCAGAAAAAAAACCCACTATGGTATTAGAAAAACTATGTGAAACATGGTTTTCATGCATTAGATGACAGGCTGCCCAAGGCTATTTCCAAGAGAAGGCCTATTTCCAAGCCCCAGTGAAGGAAGATGGAACCAAAGGAAAGTCCAAGTATTTGACTGAAGACATAAAGGTCAGAGGTCAGTGGGCCAAGATAGCTAGAATTTTCCAGGCAAAAAAACAGAAAAGAGGGGTCAGAGAAGAGAGACAGAAAGTCTAGAGACCTGCAGAAGGTTCCCTTTGGCTGAGAACTTATTCTCAGCATGCATGAGCAAAGTATACCCAGACCTGCGAAAGAACTACCAGAAAGCATTAGGCTGAAAAATTCTTGGAGTTCATTCAGAGCTGGTAATAGTTTGTATTCCCACCAGCCAGAGTGGGAAGACTTACCACTGCATAGGCTATTAGGTAAATTCCTTGTATGGACCACACTTGTAATAATAAGGGTGAATTAGTACCATAGTAGACACTATTCCAGACCTATCATTACAAAAGATTAAGATTAAGCCACAAAAGATTAAGATTAAGCCTCAAAAGATTCAAATTGATTTGAGAGTTACTTACTGACATATCCAAACAATATTTAAAGGATAAAATCCACAACTAATAACACAACATTTGTAATCTCCAGCATTCAATAAAAGATATTAGGTATATGAGGAAACAGGAAAGACCCATAATTAGACAAAATATATATTATTGAGGACATACCGAGAAATTACAAAGATGAGATGTAGCATTATACATTTTATAAACATGTTTTGGGATGTAAAGGAATACATGAATATAACAAGCAATAAAATGAAAGGTATAGAAAAGAACCAAATGGAACTTCATGAGCTAAAAATAAAATCTCTGAAATAAAATTTTTTCTGAGATTAAGATTATATTGTAAACCCTAGAAAAGAGATCAGTAAGTATAAAAACATGTCAGTAGAGAAGCACAGAGGGTAAAAAACAAACAAAATAAAGCCTTGTTTTACTGTGAAACAATGTCAAGCATTCTACTGGTACATGCTTAGAGCATCAGAAGAAAGAGGATGCAGAAGAATATTTGAAGAAACAATGGTTGAAAATGTCAAGTTTGTTGAAAACTATAAACGAACAAATTTAATATCTCAACAAATTTCAAGAATAAACCCAATGAAAATCATGCAAATGCTTTTCATAATCAAATTACTAGAAATCCGTGACCAGGAGAACAGGTAAAGCAGTCTAATTTACAAAACAAACATGTACAGAAGGTAATCATAATGACCCAGGCAGGCCAGGTGCAGTGGCTCATGCCTGTAACCCCCACACTTTGGAAGGGTAAGGCAGGATTACTTGAGGATAAGAATTAGAGACCAGCCTGGGTAATATAGCAAGACCCATCTATAAAAACGAACTTAAAAATTAGCCAGGCATAGTGGAGCATCTGTATTCCTAGATACTCTGGAAGCTGAAGAAGGCGAATTACTTAAACCCAGGAATTCAGTGAGCTGTAATTGGGCCTTTGCACCCCAGACTGGGTGACACAGCAAGATCCTGTCTTTAAAAAATGTGGGGTTTTTCTTTTTTTTTTTTTTAATTTGAGGACTGATTTCTATTTATTCCTTTTATTATTTATTTATTTATTTTTGTGTGTGTGTGGTTTTTGGTCAGGGCTGGGTTTAAACCCACCACCTCCGGCATATGAGACCGGCGCCCTACTTCTTTGAGCCACAGGTGCTGCCCTAAAAAATGTTTTTAATTTAAAAATAAAAGCAGGCTTCTTATTAGAAACCATATAGATTAGAAAGCAATGAAATACCTTTAAATTTTTGAAAGAAAAAATAAATTCTATAACCAGCAAAAGATGTCTTCAGAAAATTAAAGTGAAGTAAAAATCTATTAAAATGTAAAAAATGGAGAATTCATCACTGGAAGACCTGTAATACTTGAAATGTTAAATGAAGTTCTTCACGCAAGAGTAAAACGTATATCACAAAGAAATTTGGATCTCTCCAAAGAAATGAAGAGTAACAGAGATGTTAGTTATGAGGGCAAATATAAGAAACTTTGTTTTTGCATTTTTAACAGATACTTGACTGTTTGAAATAAACCTAGTAATGTACTATGAGGCTTACCAGTTACGTAGAATTAAAATAAACAATAGGTATAGCACAATGAATGGAAAAGGAGAATTGTACTGCAGTATTATTTGATTATTGTGATATATTACATATGTATACCACAAACTCTATAGGTACAGCAGTTCTCAACCTGTGGGTCATAACGCCTTTGTAACAATGAAAATATATCCTGCAAATCATATATTTACATTATGATTTATAACAGTAGCAAAATTATAGTTATGAAGTAGCAATGAAAATAATCTTATGGTTGGGGGGGGTCACCACAACATGAGGAACTGTATTAAAGGGTCACGGCATTAGGAGGCATTAGGAAGGTTGGGAACCACTGCCACAGGACAACTAAACAAATAATACAAAGAGGTAAAGTTAATAAACCAATAGTGGAGATAAAATAAAATTTTTTAAAATACAATTACTGAAGAAGTCAGAAAATGAGACAACAATGAAGACTAAATGCAACAAATACTAAACAAACTAGAAGATGCTCAATTTAAACCAAAACATATTTAAAATTATATCGAATACAACACTCCAATTAAAAGGCAAGATTGTCATATTGGATTAAAAACAATAAGACACAAATATATATGAGACACACTTAAAAAAAATGAAAAAAAAAAAAAAAAACCAGATCAAAAGGAAAAGGGTAAAAAAAAATTTACAATGTAAACAGTAATCGAAAGCCAGATTGGCTATAAGAAATAGCAGGATTCACGATTAGAAATAGGGATAATGATCCAGATGAAAATTTCTTAATTATAAAGAGGCAAATCTGTCGAGAAAACATTAGAATCTTAAATATGTAATCACTAGTAAGACACTTATTAGACATTTATTAAAAACAAGGCAGACACTGACATAATTGAATGGTAAATTCAGTAAAGCCACAAATATGGTTGGAATTCAAATGATCCTCTACTTAATTAATTGAAACCATAAATAAAAATTGAGAAAGTATGTTGAGAGTTTGAACAATAGTATAATCCATTTAACCAAATTGATATTTTTAAGAAACACAACCCAACAACAAAATACACATTTTAATCAAGTGCACATGGAGTATTTACCAAATTAGCATATTCTCAGCAACAAAACAAGACAATAAATTTTAAAGGATTAAAATTATACAGAATGTTATTATTGTACAGTGTAACTTAAACCACAATGGTCTTAAACTAGAAATCAATAATAGCAATATATTAGGGAAATAACCACATACTGGAAAATTAAAGAATTCACTTCTAAATATTCCATGGGTCACAAAAGAAATCACAACAGAAATTATATTTTGGGCTCGGCACCTGTAGCTCAGCAGCTAGGGCACTGGCCACATTACACTAGGGTTGGAGGGTTCAAGCCTGACCCGGGTCCACCAAGCAACAATGACAACTACAACAACAACAACAAAATAGCCAGGTGTTGTGGCAGGTGCCTGCAGTTCCAGCTACTTGGGAGGCTGAGGCAAGAGAATTGCTTAAGCCCAAGAGTTTGAGGTTGCTGTGAGCTGTGATGCCACAGCACTCTACTGAAGGACACATAGTGAGACTCTGTCTCAATAAAAAAAAAAAAAAGAAATTATATTTTGAATAGAATAAAAATGAAAATACAACTTTTTAATTGTATGAAATGCAGTTAATGCCCTGCATAGAAGAACACTTACATTTTTAAATGTTTTTCTTAGAAAATAAAAGTCTAAAATTATTGATCACAGAATCAACCTGAAAAAACTAGAAAAATAAGAGTAAATGAAGCCCCAAACAAACAGAGCACAATAAATAATAAAATATAAAATCATAAATCAATAACCAATAGAGAAAACCAATGAAACAAGAAACTGGCTCTTAGAAAAGATCAGCAAGGTCAATAAGTGTCTATTCACATTGATCAAATTTGTCAAAATAGATATATAAATAAATAAAAGATACTGATATGAGGAATAAAACGGGACTCATCACTATTGAGCCCATGAACAATAAATACATTATAAACAAATATGAGCAATTTTTATGACATATTTTATATCTTGGATAAAACTGAAAATTTTCTTGATAAAATTGACAAATTTCTTGGGAGACACAAACTACCATGAAGACTACTCAAGAAGTCAAATAATCTCATATGTATAAAAAATTTAGAATTAGTTCAAAACCTCCCCATTTAAAAAAAAAAAAAAAACTGTCCCAAAATATTCACAAATTTAGAAGAACTTTTTTGAATAGAAAGGAGGAGGAAAACACCTCAATTGATTTATGAGGTAACATTACCCTGATTTCAAAACCAGACAAAAGTATATAGAAAAATAAAATTAATAAGTAATATCCCTTATGAACATAGATTCAAAAATCTCTAATAACGCACTAACAAATCAAATTGAGCCATATATAAAAAACTAAATGCATTATCCCAGGAATGCATGTTTGGTTTACTATTTAGAATTCAATCAATGTAATCCTGTATGTTAATACATTAAAAAGGAAGAACCATATAATGATCTCAATAGATGCATAACATTATTTGAGAGAATTTACCACTCATTCCTGATGAGCCTCAGTAAAGTGTTTCTACAAAAACACTATAGCTAAAATCACACTTAATGTTGAAACAATGTGTTCTTCCAAGATCAGGAACAAGATAAGAATGTATGCTTTTACCCTTTCTATTCAACATTGTCTGGAGGTGCCAGCCAGTGGAATAAGAAAAGATCAGCAGATTAGAAAGGAAGGAAAGCTTCTTTTAGTCACTGTCAGTACTGTGTGTGTAAAAAATTCCAGAGAATACACAGAGGTCATAATAAAGGCCCCCAATTAATTCTTGTTGTTCTGTATCCACATCTATTGTTTTACCCACCCACCCTCACTCTGGATTTGGTCAGGTGATTTGATTGACCAATGAGACAATAGCAAACTTGAGCAAAAACAGAAATACAAAAGATGCTTGCTCATTGACACTTGCTCCCTTCTTGCAGCTCTATGTGATGAAACCATGATTAAACTGCCATAGGATGGGAAATCATGTGGATCAGAAATATGTAGGAATAATTAATTTTAGGTCAAATGTCATTTTTCTAAGAAGTGCTTTTGACAGCAACTCTCAGTTTACCTGGGCACAGCTTGTCTTCCTGCTCTTGAGTTTCCTCTGCTGTCCTCTCTCCTTCCTTCCCTTTGCTTTCCTTCTCCTTTTGTTCCCCACTTTTGCCATAATATGCCTACATTACAAGGTCTAGAGCTCTTTAAAGGATTATGTCTCTTTTATTTTCATTTAACATGGTTCCTGGTATAATGGTTGTTCAATAAATATTTAAAGAATAAGTGAGCGGGAAACCTCTATTTTGTTTCTGATAATAATAATAAAGACATGGAGTCCTAGTGAATTGGTTTTCATTCAGGCTAATATTCAATTAACAACATTTATGGAGTGGCTTCTCTGAGCCAAGTCCCAGTAAGTGAATAATCTATAAAAAAAATTGTTCTTATGAGGGTGCTAGATGTCATTATTGCTAGATTATTGGCCAATACAAAATTTTATAAAGAGGTGGCCAATATGTAAAGAATATATTGTAAATATGGAATTTTGAAAAATTTTGTAAGGAATGTTTTGTTAATAAAGGTACATTTAGCCACAATTTCCATTTTCCCCCATATATGGTGACTTGTGGGAAGCCCTTTATTATGCCTATTATGTAAATAGCATAAAATAGATAATTTCTATGTTTTGTGCTCATAAACACAAGAAAATAAAATGTATCCATTTTATCTTTACAAAAAGTTATGCAGTTATAAGCTATTGAATCCATGTTTTTTGTCAATCAGAAAAATTATGTTATAATTTGAATGATGTGATCTGTTTGAATTGAAGTGATTTAGTTATAGCTCCTCTGTAAATAATTTTTATTTTAATAGTTTAAGACTTATCACAAAATGCAAAAATAATACAGAGTTCTAGATATCCCTCACCCAGCTTCTCCATAATAATATTTCCATAATCATCTTATCAAACTAGTAAATCCACACTGGTACAATATCATTTACTCAGGTATGGACAAAGGGCTCTTCTTGATAGATTCTTGTTGTCTATATAGGTTTTCACTTCATTGCCACCTTTAACCCTGGGAATCTTTGAACAATGTTGCAGTAAGAGCAGCCTGCTTAAGTATCCACAAGTCTACACCATGTCTCAGACAGGGGAAATTTTCAACACAAAGGTAAACAAGAAATTTATTGCAGGTCTTTCATCTAACTTGATTCCAAAAGTACCTTTGCCCTTTTCCTTTTCCTTTTCTAAAACTTTAGGAAAAATCATTTTTAAAATACAAGGAAGTTGGTAGTCTTGTGCCAACTTCTTGCTACTGTAGCTAAGTCAGGGAATTGAGGTTCAAATAAGATAAATAACAGTGTTGGGAAATGAGAAAAAATGTTGTGAAAGGGAAGCAAGGTACCATGTGTGGTGTCACAGACTAACCAGCTTCAGGAGGCCTATTGTGGATTGGATATCCTAACAAAGAGGGATGAATCTTCAACAAACTTGTCCCTTTGTGGGTAAGACTTTTCTTAAGCGTGGATGCTTGCAGGATTTTCTAGTGGACAGGGCAAAACACATTTCACTGTTGTTCTACCCTGTTGTACAGATGGGACAAAACCACCACCTATGATCATCTTCAAGAGAAAAACATTTCCGAAAGAAAAGATTCCAACTAAAGTTATTGTCCACTGCATGAAAAAGGATGGCTGAATGAAAACCTGGTCTAACAAAGTGCTGTCACAAAGGCCTAAAGGAGGATGACTTAAAAAACCAGCTTTGCTTGCTTTTGATCACTTCAAAGACCATGTTACACCAAGTACAAAAACCACTACAGAAGACTTGAAAATTCTGCTTGCTGTGATACCTGGTGGGCTAACTACCCAGCTGCAATCTCTTGATGTGTCAGTAACAAGCCCTTTAAGACCTTGATGAAGGAAGAGTGGATGTTGTGCTTGCAATCAGCTAGTAATGATTTGACACCTATAGGCAGAATCAAAAAGCCATCCATTGCACAAATTAGGATCTAATTTCTGATTAGATCCTAAATTCTTGGAACAGTGTGAAAAAGGAAGTAGTTGTGAAATTGTTTAAAACATGTGGCATCAGTAATTGTTTGGATGGAACTAAAGACAATGAAATTAACCAGTGTGAGGAAAGTGACTCTTCAGAAGACACTAGTAATGTAGAAATTGAAGAAGACAAAACTACTGATGTTGACAGTGATAAAGAGCTCTTGGCTTTCTACGATGCATAAATATTGTAAATTTTTAACTGGTACATAAAATTTCTTGTACTTTTTTTTTTTTTATCCCCTTCCCCCACCCCCACCGTGTCCTTAATTGTCCTCATATCAAAATTGAGTACATAGGATTCATGCTTCTCCATTTTTGTGATGCTTTACTAAGAATAATGTGTTCCATTTCCATCCAGGAAAATACAAAGGATGTAAAGTCTCCATTTTTTTAAATGGCTGAATAGTATTCCATGGTGTACATTATACCACAGCTTGTTAATCCATTCCTGGGTTGGTGGGCATTTGGACTGTTTCCACATTTTGGCAATTGTAAATTGAGCTGCAGTAAACAGTCTAGTGCAAGTGTCCTTATGATAAAAGGATTTTTTTTCCTTCTGGGTAGATGTCCAGTAATGGGATTGCAGGATCAAATGGGAGGTCTAGCTTGAGTTTATTGAGGGTTCTCCATACTTCCTTCCAAAAAGGTTGTATTAGTTTGCAGTCCCACCAACCGTATGAAAGTGTTCCCTTCTCTCCACATCCACGCCAGTATCTGCCCTTTTGAGATTTTGTGATGTGGGCCATTCTCACTGGGGTTAGATGGTATCTCAGGGTAGTTTTGATTTGCATTTCTCTAATAATTAAGGATGATGAGCAATTTTTTCATGTTTATTAGCCATTCGTCTGTCTTCTTTAGAGAAGGTTCTATTCATGTCTTTTGCCCAATGATATATAGGATTGTTGACTTTTTGTACCTTGCAGTTTGTAATTATTTGTTACATAACATTTCTTGTATTATAATATATATATGCTTAAAAATAAATGCTAAAATTCCTTCATAATGCAAAAAAGTACCTAAATATAAACAGTTACAAATTTGAATTAAAAAATTAAAATGAAAGATATTTTTCCTGAAAGTTTGTGTGAAAATGTCAGTGGGCATTATACATGGCAAAGTATGGTACATTGTATATATTTATTTAAGTAATTATTTGTAATAATATAAATAGCAAGAGAACTTCTATCTTTTCCTCTGTATGTATTGTTTCAAGTGGTCTTCTATCCTTTGTAATAATAACTCGCCTTATTATTGTTATTATTTTCTTTCTTTCTCAAAGACTTCCTTTAACATTTCTTAGAGTGGAAAAAAAAACATTTCTTACAGTACAAATGTGCTGGTGATTAAGTCTTTCAGCTTTCACATGTATGACAACGTCTTTACTTCACCTTTATTTTTTAAGCATTATTTTTGCTTTGTATGAAATTCTATGTTGATAGTATATTTCTTTTAGTACTTTCCATAGTCTTATTTGTATTGTTTTGTTGTGAAATTGCTATCATCCTGAGTTTTCCTCTGGAACACAAGCAAGTTAACTGGAAACAGTTCAGCCCTTTATAGTGTAATCTTTAAGATTTATTATATGGGACATGAATAGTGCTAAGTCCAGGGATAGTTATCATCCACTCTTGAGGTAGGAGCTTTCTTTGTACTGTCTGAATCTAATGTTCCATGGCCCAGAGGTTGTGTAATATGAAATTAATTTGTTTTTGAACTGGTTTCTTACATTCCTTCCTGAAAATTCCCTTACTCCAGGAAAATCTGTGTCACATTCTTTTTCTATATTCTTTTCTAGTCTTTTATTTCTTAGCCTCCCTGACAAGTATGACAGTAACTGGTATATGTAAAATTGAAAGAGAAAAGCCTTCTGTTTGTATTGTTCTATCATCTAACCCAGGTGCACCCTGGTTTGATTGAGCTCAGAGATTTTATATTATTGAGATTTCCTCTAAGAAAATTGTACAAGGGTCACATTGTAAATGTAAAGGATTAGAATATATCATATAAAGTATGATTTGAAATTGCATTTAAAGTCCTATAATTTTAAAAATTAAAAACATTTTTATCTTTAAAAGAATTACTTCTGCTTCTTAGTTACATGTATTCCCAGGCATTTCATTTTCTTTGAAGTTACTGTGAAGGATATTGTATCCTTGATTTTTTTTCTCAACTTGATTGTTATTAGCATATACAAAGTTTACTGATTTGTGCACGTTGATCGTATACCTTGCAATGTTGCTGTACTTATTAATCACTTCCAGGAGTCTTGTGGTTGAGTTTCTGGGGTTTTCTAAGTATAAGATCATACCATCAGCAATGAGCAAGAGTTTGATCTCCTCTGTCTCTATCTGAATGCCCTTAATATCCTTCTCTCACCTGATTGCATTGGCCAGAACTTCTAGCACTATATTGAATAGTGTTGGCAATTAGTTTTACTCTGTTCAGAATGATGTTGGCTGTGGGTTTGTTGTACATGACTTCTTTAAATTTAAGAAATGTCTCATCTCTGTCTATTTTCTTAAGTATTCTGATCAGAAAAAGAAGCTGAATTTTGTTGAAGAAAATTATGAAACCCTGAGAAAAGAAATAGCAGAAGACGCTAAAAAATCAAAGAACATACCATCCTCTTGCTTGGGAAGAATCAACATTGTTAAAATGTCTATACTACCTAAAGCAATCAATAGATTCAATGCAATCCCCATTAAAATACTTTATAATACAAATTATACTTTGAAGAACTTGAAAAAAATAGTTCTTCATTTTGTATAGAACCAGAAAAAAATATATAGCCAAGGTGATTCTTAGAAATAAAAACAAATCCAGAAGCATCACTTTACCAGATTTCAGGTTTTACATAATGATCAAAACAACATGATATTGGCACAAAAATAGAGAGATAGATCTATGGAACAGAATAGAAAACTAGAGATGAAACCAGTCTCATATTGCCATCCAATCTTTGTTCAACCAAAGTATACACTGAGGAAAGGAATCCCTATTCAGTAAATTGTTGCATGACTGGAGACACGAAAGAACAGCAGCTTTGCTGTGGGTATAAATTCGCTCCTGCAATTAAGGGCAAACAAGAAACAGACTACACCTCATGGGATGGTGTATAGCAAAGGATCTTTTTTCTTGATCACCTTATATACACTGGTGGTCGAGTACACACTTAATCTATGATCTCTAACTCTTTCTATCTAACCTTAACTTGTGAGGAGACATCAAGTCTACAAATCAGCACAAATTCCTCTGCTTTTTCTTTCTTCTCAGACATGTGTTAATTCTTGAGCAAGGTATCCAAATAAAAATCACAAAGAACTCTTGGGGAACAAGGGGAAACAAAATCCCTTAAGCACACACTTAGTTTGCCTCATAATGGAGTAATGACTTTGTTCTTCCACAAAGCAGAAACCTTTAGGCTCCAAAGACAATGCGTTTTTGACACCTGTCAACCTCTGGCCCAGATCTCCAGTGGAGAGATTGTAAGTCTCAGACTATGTGGGCTTAAGGGGAGCATAACATCAGAGAAACTGTTCCAAAACAGACTTTGAGTATGCCTCAGAGGGAAGCCCAATTCCCTTTTTGCCTTTGTGTTAACAAAAGCCATTTTTAACCCAATACAGACTTGCCTTGTGTGGCTTATGTGGGACAGTTTAATCCACAGTCAATGGTCTGGGAAACTCAATAACCACATGTAAAATACTGAAACTGAACCTACACTTACACAAATTGACTCACAATGAATAAAAGATTTAAATTGAAGACACAAAATGATAAAATCCTGGAAGAAAGGGTGAAACAACTCTTCCTGATCTAGGCAATCGCAACAACAATAAAAATAAACAAAAAAGCAAAAAAGCTTCTGCACAGCTAAGGACACAACAATTAAAGCATAAAGACAACCTTCAGAATGGGAAAAGATATTTGGATGTTAGAAATATGATAACAGGTAGCTAACCAGAATCTATAGAGAATTCAATTTAGTCAACAAAATAACAGCAAACAATCCCATTTATCACTGGGAAAGAGATATGAACAGAAACTTCTCTGAAGAAGACAGATGAATGACTAATAAACACATGAAAAATGCTCATTGTTCCTAATTATCAGATAAATGTGAATCAAAACCACTCTGATATATCGCATAACCCCAGTGAGAATAGCGTACTTCACAAAGTCTCAAAGTTGCAGATGTTGGAGTGGATGTGGAGAGAAGGAACACTTTAACACTGCTGGTGGGATTGAAAAATAATATTCCCTCTTTGGAAAGAAGTATGGAGAATCGTCAAAGAACTAAAAGTTGACTTCCCATTGGATCCTGCAATCCCATTACTAAGTACCTACCTAGAAGAAAAAAAAAATCATTTTACCATAAGGACCTATGCACTAGACTGTTTATTGCAGCTCAGTTCACAATTGTCAAGGTGTGGAATCAACCCAGGTGACCATCTACACATGAATGGCTTGATAAACTGTGGTATATGTATACCATGGAATGTTATTCAGCCATAAAAAGATGGAAACTTTACATCTTTTGTATTAACCTGGGTGTAGTTGGAGAAAAGTGTCACAAGAATGGAAAAGCAAGAATTTGATGTACTCAATACTTATATGAAAGCAGTAGATGAACAAATCCCTCCACAAGATATAAACACAATTAAACTCAAGAGGGAGGGTAGAGAAGGAAGAAGGTAGGGGGATTCATGTGGTCTCATGTAACAGGCACAATGTAAGGGTATATGGCATACCTCCTGGGGGAGGGCACAACTATAACTTGTACTCTATCTAACAAATGCAAACAATGTAACCTAATTGTCTGTACTCTTATATTAATCTGAAATTTTAAAAAATTACTTCTGGTTCTTTTTCACTGGATAATTCAAGACCTCACAATTTTTTATAAGAAATATATTTTAGTTCCATATATTTATACTTAATAAATTTACTTTCAGAATATTATCCTATAATTTCACAGACATTTCTTGTAAAATAGAATTTTTTCAATCTTCAAAAATATTTTAGCTTTGCAATTCCATTATACAAAGCTAATATACTTTATAATGTTGCATACAAAGATTACCAAAAAATGCATACACATTTTAAGAAAGGAAAAAACTGTATTAAAATTGTAGTACTCAATACATACTGATAGCAAAATAAAAAGAAAAGTCATGTTGAGTACCTCTTGTAATTACAGAAGTCAAAAGTGACTTGGGTATTACAAATTTAATATAGGTTTTTTCTTTTTTAAAATGTGTATGCATTTTTTTTTTTTTGTTCCCTGTGTATTTTTAGATTTATATCAAAATGCCTTCTTGACTTTCTTATATCAAAATGCCTTCTTGACTTTCTTGCTTTGTTTCTTTTAGGTGTTTTGGATTCAATGTATAAATGCTTTGATTCACTCCTTCATTATATACTGGTTTCCCACAAAAATGCTTGAGAATGGTAATGGATTTATTGTTTCAAATGTTTATCAAAAAGTACGTTATTCTTAATACAGTTAATGCATATGTGCATGTCCATAAAAAGAACTAGAGGACACAAAAATAGATTTAGAAAAATATTACATGAACTGAATATTAGGCATTCCTCTGGCTAACAGATTGCAATCTGAACATGTAACAACTGACCTTTAGAAACCATCTTCTTTGCCTCTAACATGTATAAATTGAGAACTAGTGCTTTTGTTGTTAATCTGTAAAACTTGAGTCAGGAATTCTGATGGAAAATTTCCAAAGAATTATAGATGCTCATATTAGTGAATCTAAACTTCTGTCTACTTTATTTCTTTTTTTCACTTCTTAAACTCTATGCTTCAATGTGGACTACAGTATAAACCTAAAAAGATCAAATAGAAATTTAACCTTATACCTGATTATTTGAAGAAGTCTCCTGTTCCTACCATACAATTATCCAAACAACATTGTATGTGAAGTTTTTCTCTAAATTGGTTTAGATCTAATATGTCAAAAACTAGATTTATTTATGAAGTATACTATTGGTGTGCAGTGTGTTTACATGCTATATATGAAGGTATTAGTATCAGTATTTTTCTATAACCATATTCAGTTATTGTTGGGCATTTATAGAAACATGTACATACCTTGAATGAATTTAAATTTTTAAGGACTGAGTTTGAGTTAACTGTGTTTATTCATATTTAAAAGAATGAATCTGGTGAAAAAACTTTCAACTGCTAACAACCTAAATAGCAAAATTTATGGAAATTCGGTTCCAATTCCACAATGACAGTGTGAAAGGCTCCATGTACTTTGTTCCTACCCAAATAAACAAAGCTGGTCAAAAGTCAAAGAACATAATCATGTGAATTGAACTAACAATAAATGAAGTAACATTTATTCAAGAAAATTTATTAAAACTCAGTAAGAAAAACAAGAATATTTGGCATTTTAGCCTAGATCTTCTTCCTCCCTCCTGCCATGACAGCTTAATTTTATAAAATTCCACTCTATGGAAGTATGGTCAACAATATGGCAATTCTGATCCTTTGAGCTCTCAATAAAGGGTTACCATATTCCACCTGGAGGAGAGGCCACTAGCATTTCTCATTATCAACAACTCTGATTTGATGAATGTGGCTGATGAATTCTTGATGAATGTGGCTGAGAGGTTAGAGTTCACCTTTTCCAATCAACTTATGTCTGTAAGATAGAATCTATACATTAGGGATAGCAGGCAGAAAATATTTGGGCTCTGAAACCCTCACCCCAGCTTGTTTGTAGCGCAGAGCTTCCATGCTGGGAGAAACAAGCCTGAAGATTAGTAATTAGCACCCCATTAACATCAAGAGTAGTGACTCAAAGATTTTGCCTATAGTGAGAGACAATATATAAGAAAAGAGAGCTCCAACATACTCCCTAAAGTAGACGGTTTTACTTAAAACAGAATTTGGGAAAATTCAAATCTATAGGTGCTCTCAAAAAATAATTATTTCTCTTAAGAGCAACAAGGTAAATTATAGGCCAATTATGAGAGGGGAGAAAACAAATGAAAGGTTGGTTTCAAAATTACTCCTGCCTGAATTTAATGGGATTATGCCACTAAGCCATGTATGCCCCAAGACATTGTTGACAACAGTAAAACAATTTACCAGTAATTAGTGTAGCCTAATACCTAGTGTAATACCAAATGATTCAAAGTTATTGAATCCTAGATAATCATTTTTCTGCCATAACTTGACAAAGAAATCAGGGAAGTTTACAGTTGAAGAGATCTCAACTTTACACCATTTCCATCACAGGTTGACTGTGCCCTTGCCCAAAGCTGTGCCTTCAGAGGAGCAACACCAAAGTTTCACACCACAGGGGAAAGTACATATCACTGAGATAGTTTTGTCATGTCATAAAACAAGCAACTGTCAATAATAAATGCAAGCCTTGAAGGACAGCTTAGGGAAACAGTATCTAGAGATGATAAGTTATTGAAAATGTCCACTTTTCAACATCAATAACAAAATACAAGACATGCAAAAACCCCAGGAAACTATAATGCATACATAGGAAAAAAGGTAGGCAACAGAAAGTGCTTATGAGGGAGTCAAGATGTCAGATTTAATAAAGTCTTCAAAGTAATCATTATAAATATGTTAAAAGAACTAAAAAGTATATGCTTCAAGGTATGAAGACAATGACTCATCAAATAGAGATTATCAGATTTAGGCAAATGATAATGTTTAAAAACTTGAAGTCTAAGCTCCTTGCCTTTGAATATGAATTTTCTATCTGACACTACTTAAAATCCATCCCTTTGGAAATGCAAATTTAGGGGAGAGAATGTAATAGAAGAAGAGAGAGCTAAAGAACAAAAAATAAACTATTTGGAAACTTAGGCATTTCAGTCTGAAATCCTAGAGGCAAAGAACACAAGGGAGGAAGAAGCGATAAGTTAGTAGGAGAAGGAACTAAGAAGAAACAGGCCAGGAAGTATGGCTTATGCCTGTAATGCTAGCACTATAGGAGGCTGAGATGGTGGACCACTTGAGTTCAGGAGTTTGAAACCAGCCTGAGAAAGAGCATGGTCCTATTTCTACTGAAAAAAGAAAAATTTGCTGAGCATTATGATGAGCACCTGTAGTCCCAGCTACTCAGGCAGCTGAGGCACACTGATCACTTGAGCCCAAGAGTTTGAAGTTGCTGTGAGCTATGATGATGCTATGGCACTCTACCCAGTGCAAGAGTGAGATTCAGTCTCAAAAAAGAAAAAAAGAAGGGGAAAGAGGAGGAGGAGGAGGAAGGAGGGGGAGGAGGAAAAGAAGAAAGAGGAAGAAGAAGGAAGAGGAGGAAGAGAAGGCAGAAAGAAGAAAAGAAAGAAGGAGGAGGAAGAGAAGGCATAAGAAAAGAAAGAAGAAGGAGGACAAGAAAGGAAAGGAAGAGAAGGAAGAAAGAAGAGAAGAAAGCGGAAAAAGGAGGAGTAAGAGAAAGCAGAAAGAAAAGAAAGAAGAAGGAGGAGGAAGGAGGATGAAGAACAGAAGAGGAAGGAGGAGGAGGAAGAGGAAGAAGAGAAGGGGGGAGGTATATGAGGCAAAACCAGAAAAAATCCACTAGCAACATGAAGAATCAGAACAGATCAACTCCCCTAAGGGATCACAATGAAGCTACCACAGAAGATTCCAAATAAAAAGAAATTGTGAAAGTGACAGAAATGGAATTCATATTAAGGATGGTAAAAACGATGAAAAGAATTGAAGGGAAAGTGTAAAACCACTAAAAATCCAAAAATTGACCCAAGAAATTAATGAAAGACAAGACAAAGTCTCCAAGGATCTGGACAAAATTAGAAAGGATGTAACAGAGCTTAGAGAATTGAAGGAGTCATTCATGGAATTTCAAAATATAGTAAAAAATTATTAACAGATTAAATTATGAAGAAGAAAGAATCTCAGCACTTGAAGACAAAGCTCTTATGCTAACTCAGTCATTTAAAGAGGCAGAAAATAGTAAAAACAGAACAGTCTCTTAGAAAATTATGGCACTACAGAAAACATGCAAATATATGAATTATATGTATCCCTGAAGGAGAAGAAAGTCTCAAATATATTAGAATGCTAGTTGACATTATAGCTGAATTTTCCAATCATTGCCAAAGATTCAGACATATTCTTACTAGATAGATATTGAAGCCTGAGTTGGCTCAATTCAAACAGAGCATCTCCTAGATACATTGCAATTAATCTGGCCAAAGTCAAAATGAAACAGAAAAGCCTAAGCAGAAGCAAACTGATAAAGGGAAACACATCAGCTGACGGCTGACTTTCAGCTGTAAGTTTATAAACCAGAAGAGAGTGGTTTCAGTGTTCAAACAAAACAACTTCTATCCTAGTAGTATGTTCCTGGGAAACTAAGTTTCATATCTGACGAACAGATCAAATATTTTGCTAACAAGCAAACATTGAGGAAATTTGCCACCATCAGACCAGCTCTAAAGGAAGTACTCAGACCTGTACTATATAGAGACCAACAAAATGGACTTTCAGGAAAGTGAAGACCCTGGAAACTAAAGGACAAATCCTAGCTTCCACAATGGCCTAAGTGAAACCAAGGAAATAAACCTGTATACAATAAGATTAACAGAACTCCACCATACTTACAAATTCTCTCAATAAGTATGAATGGCTGAATTCCTCACTGAAAAGACAAAAGCTAGATAACTGGATAAGAAAGTACAAACCAAGTATGTGCGTTCTTCAGGAAACATATATAACCCCCCAAGGACAAATCAAGACTCAGGGTGAAGGATAGAAAAACAATATTTCAGGCAAATGGAACCCCAAGAAAGTAGAAGTCACAGTCCTTTTTGCAGATAAAACCGACTTTAAAGTAATAAAAGTAAAGAAATACAAGAATGGTCACTATATGCCTGTCAAGGGAATACTGTAACAAGAAAACACTTCAATCCTAAATATTTATGCACCCAACATAAATGCTTTCAGATTTATAAATCAAACCCTACTTGGTCTGAACAATATGACAACCAACAACACTGCAATAGCCAAGAACTTCAACACTCCACTGACATAACTGGACAGACCCTCTAAGCAGACACTAAAAAGAAATGATGGGATTAAACACAAGTGTAGAACAAATGAGCTTAGCAGATATATACAGAACATTTCAACCCAATACTAATGAGTATACATTCTTCTCATCAGCTCATGAATTATTCTTAAAAATCAATCATATACTAGGACACAAATCAAGCCTTAAATTTTTATTTAAAAAATAGAAATTAAGCCTTGAATCTTTACAGATCACAATGGACTAAAAGTAAAACTAAATGCCAAGACAAACACTCATCCCCACACAGTCATGGAAACTAACAACCTATTGAGAAATGATAGCTAAGTCAAAGAAGAAATACAGAAGTCAATCACTAGATTTCTTAAACAAAATGACAAGCCACAAGCTCTTAAAACCTGTAGAATACTACATAAACAGTCCTAAGAGGGAAATTAATTGGATTAAATGCCCACATCCAGAAATCAGAAAAGGCACAAGTCAAATTCTAATGACTCATCAAAAGGATCTATAAAAGGAAGAGAAATCAAATTCTAAAACCACCAGAAGAAAAGAAATAATCAAAATCAGATCAGAACTAAATGAAATTGAGAACAAAAGAACCATTCAAAAGATTGATGAAACAAAAAGTTAATTCTTTGAAAAGATAAATAAAATTAATAAACCCTGACCACATATATGAGAAACAGGAAAGTAAAATTTCTAATAATATCAATCATAGATGCAAAAAGTGAAATAACAACCAATACCACAGAGATAGAGAAGATGATCACTGAGTGAGTTAACTAAAGTCTAGCATTCTACCTCAGCTAGGCTGAGGTAGGTGGATTTCTTGAGCTCAGGAGTTCAAGACCAGCCTGAGCAAGAGACTCCATCTCTAAAAATTAGGCAGACATTGTGGTGGGCACCTGTAATTCCAGCTAATTGAGAGGCCAAGGCAAAAGGATTGCTTGAGCCCAAAAGTTTGAGGTTGCTGTGAGATATGATGTCACAGAATTCTACTGAAGGTGACAAAGTGAGACTCTGTCTCAAAAAAGAAAAAAAAAAAAAGAAGAAGATAATTATTGAATACTACAAAAATGTCTATGCCCAGAAATTTGAAAGTATGGAGGACAAATTCCTGGAGTCATACTACCTACCTAGACTCAAACAAGAAGAAATAGAACTCTTGAAAAGCTCTACTTCAAACACCAAAATAAAAATAATAACAAAACGGTGTCCAACAAAAAAAATAAGTCCAGGACCAGACAGTTTCACACTAGAATTGTACCAAACCTTTAACAAAAATCTTGTACCTATATTGCAGAATCCATTCCAAAACATCGAAAGGGAATGAATTGTTTCCAGCTTCTCCTATAAAGCAAATATCACTGTTACCCAAACTAGTAAAATACACAACAAAAAAAGACATCTATAGACCAATGTCATTAATGAATTAATGATATTCTATAAAATCTTAGCAAACAGAATTCAACTACACATCAAAAACATAATTCATCACCACCAGGTGGGTTCATCCCAGGGATGCATCCCAGGTTAAATATATGCAAATCTATAAACATAATTTACTACACAAGCAGAAGTAAAAACAAGGATCATATGATCCCCTCAATAGATTCAGAAGTATTTGCCAATATTCAACATTTTTTTTGGTTAAAAAATTTACAAAAATTGGCATAGATGGAATATTTCTTAAACAGATAGACGCCATCTCTGAAAAAAAACACATCCAACATAATACTAAGTAAAATAAAACTGAAAGCATTTCCACTTAGAACTGGAACCAGACAAGGATGTCCACTTTCACCACTACTATTCAATATAGTACTGGAAGGCCTACCCCATGCAATCAGACAAGAGATAGATATCAAAGTATTCAAATGGGAACAGAGAAGGTCAAACTGTCTCTCTTTGCTGATGATATGATCCTATGCTTAGAAAACCCCAAGAACTCAACCAGAGGACTAGTAGTAGTGATCAAGAAATACAACAACGTTATGGGATAGAAAGTCAATGTATACAAATCAGTAGCCTTCATATACAATGGTCAAGCTGAGAATCGAATTAAAGATACAATACCCTTCACAGAATATCAAAGAAAATGAAATGCCTTGTAATATATTTCAAAATGGATGTGAAGGATTTCTACGGACAGAATTATGAAAAATTGAGAAAAGATATAGCAGAGGATATTAACAGATGGAAGAGCCCATCGTGCTCTTGGATTAAAACAATCAACATTGTCAAAATGTCTATACTACCCAAAGCAATCTACAGATTTAATGCAATCTCCATTAAAATACCAACATCATACTTTGCAGATATTAATATAATAGTTATAAATTTTGCATGGAATCATAAAAAAATCTTAAATAGCCAACACAATTCTATAAAATGAGAATAAATCTGGAAGCATAACTTAGCCAGACTTCAGTTTATGTCACAAGTCTGTAGTGATGAAAACATTATGACATTGAAATAACAATAGACATATAGATCTATGGAATAAAATAAAGAATCTAGAGTTGAAATTGGACTCATGTACTCATCTGACCTTTGAAAAAGCAAAGAAAAGAATACACTAGGGAAAAGAATCACTATTTAATAAGTGGTGCTGGAAGAACTGGTTAGCCAGCCACACATAAGAAACTGAAACTAGACCTACCCTTCTCACCAAGTACAAAAATTAACTCATTATGGATAAAAGAATTTAATCTAAGATACAAAACTATAATAACTCTAGAAGAAACTGTGATAAAAACTCTTAATTTTATTGGCTTAAAGAAAGAATTTATGAAGAAGACCACATGCTAATTGCAGCAAAGACAAAAATAAATGGAACCTGATCATGTTAAAAAGTTTTGGCATAGATAAAGATACAAGCAATAAAACGAAGAGATCACCTTCAGAATAGGTGGAGATATTTGCATGCTATGAATTTGATAATGGGCTAATTACCAGAATCTATAAAAAACTCTACCAAATCAACAAGAAAAGAGCAATAATCCCATTAACAACTGGACAAGGAGCATGAACAGAAACTTTTCCCACAAGACAGAAAAATGACAAAAAGAAAAAAAAAAAAGAAAGAAAGAAAAGAAACCAAAACATAAAAAATCATCATCATTTCTAATTATCAGAGAAATGCAAGTTAAAATCACATTGAGATAGCACCTAATTCCAGTGAGAATGGCCCACATCGCAAGGTCCCAAACAATGGGTGTGGAGAGGAGGGATCACTGTTGATGGGAATTCAAACTAACATAGCCTCTATGAAAAGAAAGATGATAATCCTCAAAGAACTAAAAGTAGATCTACCTGTAATTAAGTCAAAAAGACATTTTAAAACAAAGAAATTTACACTTGAATATTTGTAGCAGCTCAGTTTATAACTGCAAAGATGTGCAAACAATCCAAGTGCCCTTCAACACAAGAATGGATTAATAAATTGTAGAATATGTATACCAAATAATACTATTCAGCCACAAAAAATAGATATTTTTCAACTTTTGTAACAACTTGGATAGACATGGAGAACATCCTCCTAGGTGAAGTATCACCTAGGAATGAGAAGACACTCATCACATGTAGTCAGTAGTTGCAACTAGTAGACTAACAACTACAGGCTCACATAAGAGTAAAACTCAGTCAGATTCAAGTAGAAAATGGGAGGAGAGAGGGTTGGTAGGCTGACACACAGTGGGTACAATGCTCGAGTATACAGCACACTTTCTGGGTGAAGGATACAGCTACAACTTGGATTTTTTTTTTATTATCATGACTTTGTAATTTTATATGTGAATTTTCATTTTTTTAAAGAAATTAGATGGCTGATACTACTCATTCCAGTTTGCTTGGATTCTTTTATAAATAAGAAATGACAGTTGAACATGAATTTACCAATTTAACAAGGAGTCTCAGTAACTCTCACTTTCCAAATTTATATCTGTAATTTTTCCATAGTCTAGAGAAGTGAAAGAAGTGCCAAAAGATTTTTGTTTATTTTATAGCCAGTAAGTGTCCTCACTAAGCTATCTACATAGTGAGGACACTTGGAATATTTTATGTAATTTATTTTTTTATTTTTTATTTTTATTAATGTTACAAATGCAAACTAAGTAACCTAATTGCATGTACCTTCATATTAATATGAAATTTAAAAAATAGAGATTATAAAGAACCTAGTGAAAATTCTGTTGTTGAAAGGTACAATAGCCCAAATGGAAAATTTATTACATGGGTTCAATACTAGATTTGAAGCAAAGGAAAAAATAATTTCTGAAACTAAAGTTACATCAATAGTGGGCATGCAGTCAGAAGAAAAGAGAGAAAATAAGATGAGGAAAAATGAACAGAGCTATGGAGAAATGTGAGAAACCTTTAAAAACACCTGTGTAAGCACAATGGGAATACCACAAAAGGAGGAGAAAAATGATGGAGCAGAAAAAATATTCAAGGAAATAAAAGCTGAAAAATTGCCAAACTAGCTGAAAAACAATAGTCTACACAACCAGAAAGATCAATAAAATCAAAGTAAAATGCATTCAAAGTGATCCACACTGAACACATTGCAGTAAAAATGTTGAAAGCAACAAAAGTAAAAGGACTCTTCATGGACAAAGAAACTCCTATAAGAGTAACAGTTCTTGTTTTTTTTTTTTTTTTTTTTTGGCTTCCATTTATTTTTATTATTTTTTAAATTAAATCATAAACAGATAGATCATGTATACATTAATGCATTTATGGGGTACAATGTGCTGATTTCATATAGAATTAGGAATGCTTACATCACATTGGTTAATATATATCTCATCTTGTTTACTTAATTATTGTGTTAAGACATTTATACTCTATACTAATAGATCTGACATGTACCCTTGAATTATGCACCAAAGGTGTGATTGCACAATTCATCCTCCCTCAATCTGATCTCCCCCTTCCCATCTCATCCCCCCCTCCTCCCTCCTTCATCTTGAGCCATAGTTATGATCTATTCTTCATATGAAAGTGTGAGTGAATGTAAATTGGTTTCATAATAGTACTAAGTACATTGGATATTATTTCTTCCATTCTTGAGATACTTTACTAAGTAGAATATGTTCCAGCTCCATGCATGTAAATGTAAAAGTGGTAAAGTCTCCATCTTTTTTAAAGCTGCATAAAATATTCCATGGTATCCATATACCATAATTCATTAATCCATTCATGGGTCAGTGGTCAATTGGGCTTCTTCCATGACTTGGCTGTTATGAATGGAGCTGCAATGAACAATCTGGTGCAAATATCTTTGTTATAAAGATATAACATGATTTTTGGTCTTTTGGATATATACCTAGTAGAGGAATCACAGTATCAAACAGCAGGTCTATTTTTAGATCCCTGAGTATTCTCCATACTTCTTTCCAAAGGGGATGTATCAGCTTACACTCTCACCAGCAGTGCGGAAGTGTTCCCTTTTCTCCATATCCACACCAACATCTGTAGTTGTGGGATTTTGTTATGTCAGCCACTCTTACTAGAGTTAGTGGTTTTGACTTTCATTTCTCTGATGATTAAAGATGATGAGCATTTTTTCATATGTCTGTAGGCTGTGTGCCTATTTCCTCAGAGAAGCAACTGTTCAAGTCCCTTGCCCACAATAAAATGGGATTACTTATTCTTGTCTTATTAATAAGTTTGAGTTCTCTGTGGATTCTGGTTATCAAACTTTTGTCAGAAGCATAACCTGGGGGGCAGAAACAAGATGGCTGACTGAAGCCAGCCTTCCACAGAGGCTCCCGTCCGGAAGGAGCGTTAAAGGACAGAAATTTAGCAAGTAACCTGGTGGATTAGAGCTGTGCCAAGAAAGAAGGTTGAAGAATGCACATCAACCCTGCTGAGGCCAGCTGCGACCCCAAGGATACAAACAAAAGGTATAAAAATCCATCACCAAGTGGACGGGAGTCCCCTCTCCCATGAGAATGGCTTGGAGTACCCCATAAACAAATGAGCAGAGTTCAAAACTCCTTATATCCCACAGGACAGACCCTCTAAAAACTGGACCTACTTCCCCTACTAGGGTACCATGGCACTCTCCTGCCAGGCATAAAACTGTATAAAACTGTACATATTCTCTACCTGCAATTCTGAGCTCCCAGCCCTCCCCTCCACTCTCACGCTGAGGTCTGGAAGCCTGTTCCCCAGGTGTCCAGATTCTTGGGTATTATCTCAAGAGGTGCAGACAGGTCATAGACTGCTGCTGGCTAGTGCTGATTCTGCAGCTTGGGAGTGAGGAGAGGACTGTCACGTAAGAGGGAACCACACCACAGAGGTGGTACTCCAAGGCACAGAACAGCAGCCATTTTTGGCAACAATAGGGCTCACCCCTGGATATTGGAGTCACAAACCCTGTCTCTCTGGGCAACCAGAGGAGGCTGGGCATCTTCACCAGTGGCAGCCACTGGTTGAAAAGATCTGGCATATAAATGTAGGCCCCATGAGTAAAGGGTTTGCCTGAAGCAGTACCCACCAAGGTGGACCGTGGGGACTAGAAAACGCACACACAGAGCTGGCAGATTCCCAGGGTGGGACTGACACATAGGACGATTTACTGAGCCTAAGATCACCCGGTCCTCAGGGGATCATCAGCCTAGACAAAGGAGGGCAGGAGGCTAGAACTGACAACTAACCATGCTGTGAATACAAACTACCAGGCAGCAGCAAAGACAGGGCCTCAGGTGCAGGTTCGGTGAACTCAAAACAGCTTCTCTTCTGCAGGGGAATTTAGCTGGGAAAGAAATAAATTCTGCAAAGTTGTTGTGTTCAGTCAGTAACATCAGTCAGGGGTGGGGCTGGAACTGAGTGAACAGCCCCAGCCTCCATCAAGCGCCCAAGGTTATCAAGCCTCACCAAACCCTGCCAGATAGTGGCAGAGAGCAGCAGCCTGGTGGGGGAGACATAGTTCTCTCTGTGATTCAGGCAGGTACAAACCCCTGGAGTATCTGTTCATTGGAGGCAACTGGGTAACAGCCCTGCAGGGTTATCAGTGACTGGGTGTGACAGAGGTACAAGGTCGGGAAGGAGGCATCAACCTTCTCAGACTAATCTATTTACTGTGTGGGTCCTCCTGACCTCACGGAACACTGGAGCAAGTCATATTTGAGTTAAGTTGTCAGAGACCCCTGAAATTTAGTTGTCAGAGATCTTTTAAACTCTCCTATCTGAGACAGGTGCTGACTGAGACAATTGATTTGGACCTCTTGAACTGGGCCAATTGCCCGAGGTCTATCCAAGTGGTAGCCTGGGTGTGTGGTTATAGGAAGGTTGATTTTTCTTTTCTAATTGTTACCTGTGGGGGGCAGGGTGACTTAATCACTAGTATTTCTCCACAGATGAGACTTCAACCCAGAGTAACTGATTCACTAGGGTAGGACAGAGACCAGCTGAAAACAAAATAGAGCCACTTAACTCTATGTATTCTAAAGTGAAAAATCTTCAGGAAACACTAAATAATAAATTAATTAAATGCTCTGAATTTTATTAATTTTGACACTAAAATAACTTTGGCTCTGTAAAATTTATATATACACCTATACATATGCATCTGTAATTGATGTGTATATTCTTTTGGAGACCTCTGGAATAGATACTGGGCTGGAAAAGCTAGCAAGAATATTTTTACTTTATATGTTTCTATATATTTATAATTGTTTAATCACAAGCTATTTTATGCATACATGTTTTTATTTTTAAAAATTGAACTAATGAAGACTCAGCACCCATAGCTCAGTGGTTAGAGCACTGGCCACATGGTCCTGGGCTGGTGGGTTTGAACATGGCTGGAGCCTGCTAAACAGCAATGACAACAATAACAAAAAAAGATCTGGGCATTGTGGCAGGCACCTGTAGTCCCAGCTACTTGGGAGGCTGAGGCAAGAGAATCACTGAAGCCCAAGAATTAGAGGTTGCTGTGAGCTGTGATGCCATAGTACTCTACCAAGGGTGATATAGTGAGACTCTGTCTCAAAAAAAGAAAAAAAAAAAAAATGAACTAAGGAAAAATAAATGAAGCAGCAGACTCTTCTTTTAAAGCTTTCATAGTTGCTATCACTTAATTATCAAGAAGTACAAGACAAGGATAGGAGGTGAGAATTGCAATATAGAGTTGAATAGCTCTGTGGCTATAAAATAGCAAGCGAAAAAGTTATTATAGTTTTGATTTACCACCAAGTAGTTTTATGCGATTCCATGGCCACAGCCTACCTGTCTGTCAAGTGGGACAATTTGTCTGGAGGGGCAAGCTGGGGAGGGAAGGAGCACTTGCTCTACACACACTTGTACTACTGGACCAAGTCCAGAATCCATTGTAGCGTCCAAATGAATTGCAGGTCCATAGTGACATCTTCATGTGCAAAACACGGCACATTAATGAGGGGATGAAATAGATGTCTACCTGTGGGAATTATTGATTGGATTTAATGCTTTTATCCCGTTGTGTTGCATGTAATATGCTGAGGATTTAAGAAAAAAAAAAAAAAATGCATGGGCTGTTCCAAGAACTATAGGTCAAAAGGAAGTGGATAATGGAATTTGAATAAAATGGGGAAATTGATTAGCTGATAGTGATTATTAGGCAAGATTATAGAAGGCAATGTTAAAACTAGCAAAGCACCATGAAAGGATGCCTATCCTTCTATATGAAGCCATCTGAATTAACCTGAAGGATAAAAAATAAAGTCACCAAGGCAAATTTTAATTGGAATTACAAATATTAGTTGACAAAACATGGCTAAAAAAAGGCTGCTTGAGAGTATTTATGTAAAACCTTGTGTCTTTCTTTCAAAGTTTTCTTAAGAGGAACTAAAAAAAAAAATCTTTAATTCCAGTTTATAGATTTCCCTTATTTTAATGTTCTCATCTCTAGTGTAGGCATATTATAAATGGAATTAACTACATTACTAATGCTTTTAATCTGATTTTACTGGCGCCTAGGGCTGATGACTAGGAATCAGCGTGTGTGTCATTAAAAGAAAAATACAGTTATAAAGAAACTAAATTACATGTCCAAATAAACACATTTATCTGTGTATTTTATGTATTATCCCAACTAGCCAAAGCACAGAGCCCTGACTGCATGTCTTCGAAAATAAAGTAGCTACAAAGCCGTTAGTCTGGCTGCTGGAATCAAAAACTCCCACTTGATGAAAGAACTGGCAAGAATAGCCCACAATGTTATGACGTGTTCTTTCATTTATAACTCCCAGATTTTAGGCCTAGAACTAGATGTGTGTGGGGCACTGCATGCATTTCTGTAAGACTATTCATGGATGAGAAATAATTGACACTATTTTAGTTCACTCAGATCAATTGCTGAGCAATCATCAATTGGATTGCTGTGCAGTCGAGTGGAGGTGGTTCTTCGGACAAGTGAAGAATCAGCTCTGACTTGGGACTGTTGATGGAAAGTCCTCTACGTGAGGCCATGACTTTGGTGGTGGATAAGAACAGAAATGGTAGTGACCCAGAGTACACGGACTAATTACTTCACATAAAATAAAAGGGAAGTGTGGCACTGTCCAAAATATCAGAGTTGGCTCCTGAAACACAGTGGACATTTGTCTCAATTTCCATTTGCCTGTATTTACTTTGGAATATCTCCAAAATGTGTATTATGTTGATTATGAGTTAACTAAAGGTTTACCTTGACATGTACTGAAAACATGCTCAGACCACCTCCGGGTAAGAGGTCCTGGCTGCTGTCTGCCCTCTGATTAGAATTAATTTCTGAGCTATTTAGTGGGAAGCAGTTCCCTTTTTTTTTTTTTTTTTTAATCTATTGCTTCTCTCTTTATTTTGGGTGATTCTTTAAATTACTTATGCTATCATTTGACTTTTTATATTGTTACACCCCCCCCCCCAAGAAAATAGGAAGCTTTTGGAGTGTCAATGATCATGTTTCATCTTGTTTACTTTCCTTTTTATTTTTCTCCCAACCTTTTCACCCCTGTGCCTTCTGGACCCCTTGTAGTGTCACATGCTTAGGAGATCCTTTTCTATACAGTGGCTGTTTTGCAATTGGAAATCCATGCAATAGTCTGGCTCCAGAAACTTCACAACTGAATTGGGTCAGGACAACATGCACACCCCAAAAAACTTTATGACCACTTACAGAGACAAAGAAAAGGGAAATATGCAGGGTGTCCCTAAAGTTAGTGTGAATACACCTCGTATTTAAGAACAAGAATATTTCTACCATACAATTTACTATTCCCAATACAATGGGGTGAGTATTATCATGATTTCTACCTTGCAGATGAGGAAACCAGGCTGGGAGCGGGTAAGCAATTTACCTAGGCATACTGATTTTAAATGGTAGAGTTGATTCAAACCCAGGTCAGCTGAATTCTATCCTCTGAACCAGTTCAACCATGAATAACATTAAAGAGGCTGTATTAATATCCCACAAAACAGGATAAACACTGAGGGCTATGGAGTGATGGAGGCTTAGGGAAATGAGTCACAGACTGGGAAACATTGAAAAGAGAGGGGGAATGCATCTCTGAAAAACAGAGAACCGAGTTAGTAGAGCAAGGTAATAAAGAAAAGAAAAAGCTTTTGCCATTAAGGCTGTGGAAATATTTACAGTTGGTTTCCAATCTCCTCATATTTTCTATCTAGCCAAACAGCAATAAAGGTATGTGGAAAAAACATATATATTAAATTACTAGGTGTCAGATTTCTGATTTGATAACACTTGGTGTAAAAATAACAGTTATTATTACTCTTCATTTATCTAGCTCTGAGAGTGTACACAGCACAGGATAATAAGTAGAATTTATCAGCGGAGGGAAAAGATCGGTGCCCTGAAGGTTTTCCACTTGAGAGAGGCTCAAGTGGAAACTGTGACACCAAGTATCAGAGCACCGCTGTCACCTAGAGATGGACTCCCTTCTCTCTCAAGCAGCAGCTCAAGCCACGTGGTCTTTTTGCAGGTGACATTTTTCTTTTGTGGAAGGATATGGAAAAGATTTTGATGTCCTCCTTCTAGAGGGACAATGTTAATTGAAATCTTTCCCTAACATGATATACCTCCCATCTTACATGTAACAAAAGCAAGAAATTTTCCTCTAAGACCCTATTCTGTGTCTTTCGAGTAGTGGGCAAGGTTCAGTTAGGTTACAGGGAGACCTCCCCTCTGGGAGCAGGGGCAGATGGGTGACTTTCTCACTCAGGGCTCCCAGGAACATAGGTTAGGCTTGTGACAATTAGGGGTATTAATTACAGTGTATGCACCTGTAAAATATGTCCATAAAAATACCCTGCTTATGCTCTGTAGCTCAGCATTCCAGAAGATAATCAAAAAGAGCAATGAAGCAAAAAAAAAACCTAAAACCCTAAGATCTTTCACTCACTTCAGAGCACAGATAACCAGTCATAGCTTACTAAGTTTTACTCTGGAAACAAGTTTAGTAGACGTGGTTTATGGTTTCCTAGCTGCAGTAAACTGAGAGCATATGGCTTGAACTGGGGAAAGGTTAGGAGGCAAAGGACAGAACAGACAGCCTTAGGGCTTTCTGGGGACATCAGCATTTGTCTGATGTTGTCTTACATCAGCGTAACCCAAAATTCAGCTTGTGTTATTTCAGCTTGTTAATTCAGCTTGTGTATATTATATATCATTTGTAAAAATATATATATTTATTAATTTTTAAAAAGAACCGGTATTCTGCAAAAGCAAATATAAATCCAGCTACTGCATTTGAAAGGGGAAAAAACCAAATAATTGGAACAAAGAATGTAAGATGAGAGAAAATTTAAGTTTAAGCAACTGTTATTGATTGTTATGAAGATTTGAGGTGGTTATTAAAAAATTATAAATGAAGATGTAGGGCAAAGTTCTAATGGTCAACTGGGGAAAAAACACAGGTTATTTAAAAGACACCATGAGGTAAGAGATGTCTGAGAGAAACTAAAATCATGTTAAAGTTTATTTAACGTTAAATAAATATTTATTGAACCACTGTTATGTGTCAGGGGAAATACAATTTGTAGGACCTTAGTATAAAACAATATAAACTAACTTGCATGACATCCTAAGAGGTGAAATGGACAAGAAGCATACAAGTATATAAACATGTAATTTCTGCTTGTGATACGTGCAAAGAAGAATAAAACAGGGCCAAGAATGTTGGGGAACAGGCAAGCAGAGGGATTGCTACTATTTTAAATATGGTAGTCTGAGAAATTCTCTCTTTGGAGGTCACCGGTGGACAGAGCCTCTGAAAACAGAATGGCTATCCAGAATAAAAAGCATTTCAGGAAAAATGCTAGGTAAGTTGCAAAGGTGTCCAGGTAGGGTTTGAGTTTGCTGTACGGGAGGAGCAGTAAGAAGAGGGAGAAGGAGAGGCTAGATGACGTTGAAGGCATAGGAGCAGCATTCAGGAGTAACAGGACCTTCTGTTGGATGACATGGGGCATGGTGGAAAGGAGAACGCAAGGAGATTTTAGGTATTACCCCCTTTCCACCTGACCCTCCAAAGTAGTGGGTAAATGGTGGAGCCAATTGCTGCAATTCAGAAAACTAAGATAGAAAGTGATATGGATGGGGGCTAGAGGGGGTTCCACTGGAGATCTAGGAAGAGATTGGCCTAAAGATGGATGCCTAGGATGCATTAGAGTATAGATGGGACGTGCAACTAATGGACTGGATAATAGAACCCAGGCAGGGGCACAGATACAGGAGAGGCCAGGTCCCAAGACTGGGTCTTGACACATGCCAGCCTTCAGAAACTAAGGGAGAGGAAGAGGGAGCTCAGGAGGCCATGAGGAGACAGAGTAAGTTCTGGAGGTGGACAAAACAAAATCTTGCAAGAAAGGGTGAGTGATTGTTGTCACGGGAGAGGCTAAATCAGTCAGAGGAGCACTCAGCGCCCAGTGCTCCTGCAAGATGGCCACTGATTACCTGCAAGACAGCCACTGATTACCCTGTCTCCTTAACCTGGGGGTGAGGAGAGGGAGATGGAATTATAGCTTCCCCAATGGTTCAAATTCTTGGAGATGAAAGAGGAATGTTATACAAAGTTTAGAGAAAAAGCCAACTTCTCATATAATAATACACCATAAAGGAACGACTTCCATCTCCTCCCTTCCTGGTGACTCCCTGTTCCTGACATGAGCCCATCACAGCCATGGATGTAATGGGGCTTGGAACTCAGGGCAGAATCATCCCTTTTTGTTACAGTGAGTCACACACAGGAGCTCAAATAGCCCATGATTCAAACCATTGTAAGAAATGGAAAAATTAAAACCTCCCAGTGGGGCTACTGCATCAAGTGAAAAAGGCACAGCAGGGGGCCAGGGGAGCCCTCTGTTTTCTGGCAGGGGGCAATGACTTGACTTAAAGAAAACTAATTCTAATGAATAAGTATTTGGGCTTTTGTTGTTTTTGATTTATGTGTTTTACTTTTCTCTTCATCAATGAAATAAAGTAACAGAGAAGCTATATTTGCTAACTGTTAGGAATTTTGTAGGAAAAAAAAAAAAAAGGAAGAAAGCGCTGTGGTACTTGTGGGCCAAGGAATGCTGTGGTCACAGCTTCTACATAGGGAATAATATTTCCCCCGCAATTGTAAAAATTTGATATAATTGCTCATTGGGAGAAAATCTAACCATTAACACTATGCTGTTCTTCCTTAGAACCACCCATGTCTTATTGTGTGTGGTTGTGGAATTGATGTATGGTAACATTCCTTTTTTTCTTTTTTAAGTACGCCATGAAGGAAAAAGAGAAAAATTCTATTGTGATAGAGAGGCAGCCAAGATTTAAAGGTTGTGCTGGACTTACAATTGAAATGCAAATCACTCTTTGCAAACAGCCTCCCGCTGAGGCCCAAATTTTTACAGATCAGGTTCTGCTGTCCTGATGAGGAATCATTGAACAGCGTTTCCCAGGATTCACAAATTAGTTACCGTCTAAGGTATCATTTTCTACGTTATAATTGTAACTTACCAGAGGAAACTTTGTCACAAAAGACAGTACCCTGTGCTTCCATTATTTTTCCAGCTGCACCGCCACTAAGGATTCTTTCGCACACAATAAAAATACACACATCACGACCTCCCTCTCTGAAATACACACTCCTTGAATATAAACATTTTGAGAATATTGGTGTGCTTTTCTACCCCTTCTTTTTTAGATGTGCAGGTGGTAAAATACTGGCTGCCATGAACTGCAGACAATAAATAAAAATTACCAGCTTCTTGTGGCTGCCTGATAGAAACGTGCCAGCTTGGGAAAGCCTAATTCTCCAGGCATGATGATTCTTGGGGCAGGATGTCTGTAGATATTAAGGTCCGCTTGCTGGGAGCTCCTGAATGTTCAGGGGAGGCTTTTCCAGTTCAGAACTGCTCAGTGGTACTCAAAAACAGGAGGTCCACAAAACCCTGAAAGGGGACCCCTTCCTCTCCAGGTTAAGAACACTGATGCGCTGAGAGAGGCAGCATTGCACACAGAAAAGGAAAACAACAAACAAATAAACAAAGGTTTGAGAGATTAACAGCCAGAAGTGAGAAAGGAATAATTCCAAGAGACAGGGTTGTATTCCAGTAGCCAGTACCCTTAAACTTGATCTTGACACAGACCCTTACCGGCTGAATTATTTGCAGCAAATCATAGCATGTATGTGGATACCGATCTGCTCACATACAAATGTTCTGGATCAGGGCAAGCATGGTGGCTATAATCCTAGCACTTAGGGAGGCCAAGAAGGGACGATTGCTTGAGGTTGGGAGTTCAAGGCCAGCCTAAGCATGTGGGAGTGGGTAGTACAAGGAAAATCTCTACAAGCCTAAGGGAGAGCAAGACCCTGATTATGTACAAAAAAATAGAGAAATTAGGTGGATGTGAGATGGTGGCCCCTTTAGTCCCTTTTTTACTTGGGAGGCTGAGACCGGAGAATTGCTTAAGTCCACGAGTTTGAGGTTGCAGTGAGCTGATGACACCACTGTTCTCTAACCTGGGCAGCAGACCAAGATGCTGACTCAAAAAATAAATAACCAGCCCGAGACCAGTGCTTGCACCTGTGATCCTAGCAGTCTGGGAGGCCAAGGCAGGTGGATTGCTTAAACTCAGGAATTCTAGACCAGCTGGAGAAAGAGCAAGATTCTCAGTCCTGTCTCTACTAAAAATAGGAAATATAGCTGGGCCTTGCGGCAGGGACCTGTAGTTCCAGCTACTTGGGAGGCTGGGACAGGAGGATCACTTGAACCCAGGAGTTTGAGGTTGCTGTGAGTTAAGCTGACACAAGACATTCTAGCCTGGGCAACAGAGTGAGATTGTGTCTCAATAAAAAGGGGTGGGGGGCTGCTAACCCAAAGCATCCTTTTCTTCTTCAGGATCCCAGCAAAATCCCTAGCTGGCTGAAGATTAACAAGATCTACTATCCTGACTTCATTGTGCCAGACCCAAAGGTATCAAACCCAGTGGCTTAAGGTCTTTCAGCCCACAGAATTAGTTTGCATGCCACAAAAAACCTATGTCATTCTCAATGAAAAGCCACCCAGGGAGGAGGATCTGGACTTAGCAGGCAAGTGAGAGGCACAGGAACAACCAGCTAACACTTCAATATAAGAAGAGTATACCCATCCCCTTGGCACAGAGGGTCTGTTCTAGAAGCAGCTTGGCCCAATCCCTTCATTGTACTGATGGAGAAGGGATACAGAGGAGAGGTGGGACTTTGCCAAGTTCACCCAGCATCAGTAATGGGATTAGAACCCAAGTCTCCCAACTGACAGCCAGATCTTTTTTTAGTTTTAGCTGTTCTGATTGCTTCTAGCTTGTTGGGAGATACTTCTTAACAGTGACAGCCTGCCTGATTTACTCCTGACAGAAGGCTGCCGTATGGGAGATCACAGGGGCTGAATTCTCCAAATCTGAGGCTCACACTGCTGATGGGATCTCTATCCGGTTCCCTCGCTGTACTCGAATCCGTGACGATAAGGACTGGAAATCTGCCACTAACCTCCCCCAACTCAAGGTACCAGCTCTTAAATTGTATGTGTGTTCTCCAGCCCACTGCCCTGGCCTTGCAATCTCAGGCATCTTAACTGTTCACATGTCCTCCCTTTCCCTCATTCCACTGAGGAAAGGGAGACCAAACTGGTGTCAGGCCAGCAGCAGCAGTACTTCCTCACTCCCTCTCGAGTCTTGTGTTCTTCAGGCCCCACTGTGCAGCCTTTAGAGAATAAGAGCCCGCAAGGGCTTGCCCCAGGCTATAGTCTCTACTTTGCTGATTAAGAACCGGATTACAGGGAATGGGGATTTGTGTCCTGATTACTCAGGTTATGGGGCTATACTCCGGAATAGTATCAAGAAAGGGAGCTCTTTCCCCTGCTGTTTGTCTTTCTCACACCTTTGTTCCCTAGTCACACGTGTCTAAAAACACACACTTTCTGCCTCAGAGGCCAGTGTCTGGGAAGGGAGTGATACCACCCAAAGTTCTCCTCCCCTTCTCAGGAACTTTACCAGCTGTCCAAAGAGAAGGAAGACTTCACTGTAGTGGCTGGAGATGAGGGGAGCTCCACTACAGAGGGCAGCAGTGGAGAGAACAAGGGCACTTCAGGGACTACTGTGCCCCACAAGGCTCCCAGAGCCTGTCCCAGCAAGCCCTCTGCTAGGGCTAAGAAAGCAGAAGGGAAGCTGAGTAACCCCAACAGCAAAGGCGGTAAGGAGAAACGAGGACTGGGGTGACGGTGCTGCGAGGGGCAGAGATCCAAGGGCAGGACCCAGTCTCATATCCCAACTCTGAGATCACATTATCCATGTCCACTGTGGCTAACATCGACTGAATTCCTGGTGTGTGTCCAGCCATGGACCAGAAGCTGTTCTGCTGGGCAGCCCTGGATAAAGCAGTCCTTTGGAAGAGCCAGTCAGACCAGAGGGGATAAGCCACCTTTGAGCTAAAGGGCTCAGCTGACAACTCTCCCCTACTCACCATGCTATAGCAGAGGAAGGGCCTGGACCTGCCCTTTACTGACCAACATCAGCAATCCCCGCCCTCTTATTTCTTATCCTGAACCCTGTCCTGCAGGCAACACACTGACTGCAAAGCCTTCCCCTGGGAAAGCAGGAGAGAAGCTGGCCGTGAAGGTGGGGGAAAAGCGAAAAGCTGCTGACGAGACACCGTGCGAAGCAAAGGTGAAGGTAAGGACTGCAGGTGGGCCAGTCTGGCCCAGGGCCTTGTGTTCCCAACCCGCTGCACATGAACTTTGAAAAAAGTTGAGCAAAGGTGTTTGGGGCAAAGAACATTGGCTAAACCTCTGCCTACAGCTAGCTGCTCCTGTTGTGGGCAAGGCCAGCAGTGTAGCTGCTCCACCCTGTCCCCTCTTGTTGCCTTGCAGAGGCGGCCAGCCAGCGAACAGAGAGGAAGGAGAGCTGTGCCAACAGGCAGGAGATAGAGCAGCCGGCCTAGCCAGGAGAGCCCACAGGGACCCGGCCAGCTGCTGGGCCCAAGTGACAATGCACATTAAAGGGGAGAAAGCCCAGTCTGGGTGTGGGAGTGCAGCAGTGTGAGTTTGTGGTCAGGGCGGGAGCAGGTCCAGTCAGCAAGGACAGAGGCACTGGCTTGGTGACTCTCCTCCCACTTGAGCTTTTCTCTTTTACACTTGTCAGTCTTGGGTTTGGCAACCTCCACCAAGCACCTGCTGAGGCCAAGAACTGGGTTTAGTACTGGCCCAACTCTGGGGGAGCTCATGGCAATGAGCAGATAGGGAAATAAATACATGATCACCACACCATGTCATTGTGCCCCCACTCTCCCCACCTTCACCCAAGTAAACACAGAAACTTGACAGCTCAGGATCTGAAGCCAGAACCCAGCTGATTAGTAGAAACTTTCCCTTTCCCACCTCCCCCTTTCCTGGCTGAAGCCCTTGAACTCATCCACAGTAATGAACAGGATGCCTAGGCCCTTGATCTGGCCAGCTGTGCACAGTGGACTGTTTGATTTCAGGGGAGAGCCAGCACTGCCTGATCACTAGCCACTGGATGGCTCTTTTCTCATTTCCATGTCTCAAATGTCAGGGCCCATCTCTTCCTTCTCCTTTTCCCCTAAGCAGGGATGGAGGGGAGTATCAGTCCTAGTAATTTGGAGTGACTGGAGGATAGGGGGTATTTTATGCATATGCCTTTTCTCCGGTAAACTACTTGTGTCTTTAGCTCGGGGTGAACACCTGTCTGCACCCAGTGCAGCCAACCCTCCCCTGACCCTTCTGCGTTTGCAGGTGCTGCTGGACATCTTCACTGGGGTGCGGCTCCACTTGCCACCCTCCACGCCCGACTTCAATCGTCTCAGACGCTACTTTGTGGCATTTGATGGGGACCTGGTGCAGGAATTTGACATGGCCTCAGCCACACATGTGCTGGGTAGCGGAGACAAGAACTCCAAGGCCCAACCAGTCTCCCCAGAGTGGATTTGGGCATGTATCCGCAAACGGAGACTAGTAGCTCCCTGCTAGGATTGCTGCCCTTCGTCTCCCTCAGGCCACACTCTCCCTCGCCACATTGCTGGCATGGGCTCAGGCAGGCAAACAGGGCAGGGAAGAGGCTGGCTTCTTCAAAACCTACCAATTCTCCAGGGTCTCTTCTTGACCAGAAATAAGCTGCTGTGGGAGCCACAGGTGAAAATCAGTTTCTCTTGCTGGTTTAAATAGATCTTTCAGATCTGGGTGCTGGCTTTGTCATATTTTTGTTTTCTTTGAAAAGCTTAGATTTTCTTTTTTTTAATGTAAGTAAAATATCTTACCGGTATCTGTCCATTCCCCACCTACACCCCTATAAATTCCATAGTGATTAAGGAATAAAGGCTGGGCTATTGAAGCTCTGTCCACAACGTCTTCTCTCCCTTCCCTGTCTGCTCTGGCCCCTTTTGCCAGGAGTAGACCCTCGTTTGAAAGAAAACGAATGAACTTTTATGATGATTCTCATGTTCTTTTATTAGAGTGAAGATCCCCAATTTGAAGGGAGGGGATGGGATCAGGTAGGAAATTGGGGCCTTTATGAAGAAAAGGAGGTTATTTGGGTTGCCCCTTTGGGAGCATAGAGGACTCCAGGAAGATCTGCCACCCCAGAACCTGGAAACAAGACCACTCTTTAAGAATAAAAACCTACACCTTAAAACAAAACTACACAACCTGCTTACAAAGAACAGCTCCAGTGCTTCCTAAGGCTGTAGGCAGGTGCTGTTCCTTAGAATTTTTCAATAGAGATGGGGTTGGCTGTTGCCCAAGCTGGTGTCAAACTCCTGGGCTCAAGCAGTCCTCCTGCCTGGGCCTCTCAAAGTGCTAGTATTACAGGCGTAAGCCACAATACCAGCCTTCTATAGAACTTTTTGTGGGAGTGGAAATACCCCATAAATGAGTATTGTCTAACCAAACTGACTATTGAGCAACTGGCATGTGGCTAGCACAGCTGAGGAACTAAAGTTCTCATTTTAGTTCATCTTCCCAGGCTCATGTTACTAGCGACTAACCACACTGGACAGTGCAGGTGTAAACAGACCTGGTTCAGTTTGGAGCCCCGAAATTCAAACTTAGCCAAGTTACTCAACATCTGCGCTTGAGCTCCTCCAAGTAGAATGGGGATAGGCTTTGTACCTAAATCACAGGGTTAGTGTATGTGTGAAGTGCTTTGCGCAAAGTTATCTAGGGTTGGGGACATCACCATTAGTGCATGTCCAGACTCTACTCTGGCTCATAACCTCAGAACCCCCAGTGACAGGTCTGCATGTTCCAGTTCACACTCTACTCTAAGCACAGGTTCACCAGGATATGGTTATAAACTGGCTTCCATGTCCTAGTTCTGGTGGATCATAAGGGTCAGTCAGGACCCTTTTGTTCTTTAGTTCTCTAAGACAGAGTCTTACTCTATCACCCCGGCTGAAGTGCAGTGGAATCATCACAGCATATCCTCCTGCTAAAGCCTCTTAAGGAGCTAGGACTCAGGCACACACCACCATCCCTGGTTAGTTTTTCTGGGTTTGTAGCAATTTGTTTTTGTTTGGGACGTCTATTGCTCAGACTGGTCTCTGTATCCTGACCTCAGGTGATCTTGCCTCAGCTTCCCAGAGTGCTAGGATTATAGGCATGAGCCACTGCACCTGGCCCCATTCTTTTTTCCTGTCAACAAATTATCAGGCTCTGGGCCTGTAAGATGAAGGACCACTGCCTCCCTTCACCTCTCATTCCCCACTCCCAGTGTTCTCAATTAAAGTAATACTCTACTGAAGAGGCTGCTTGTCAGTTAGCTTGGAGGTCAACTTTAATCTGATTGACCTTTGCTTCCACCTACTATTTAAAATGGGGGTGCAGGGGGTAGGGACAGGAGAGGTGCCCTGATTCTAGCCTGGGACACTTGGTGTTTCTGAATAGGCACCATTCAGTCTGGTTTTAGTATTAGGAGTAAGATACTCTCTTTATTCCATCCTTTGTGGAGACAAAAGCTGTTCCTCCTTTGAACACTGACCTACATAGATTTCCATTCCCCTGTCTAGCCTCCTCAGCCCAAGCAACTGGACAGGGCAGCGAATAAGGGCCTGCCCTGAGGATCCTGCCCAAGACAACTGTCCTCTCCAACCTGGCCGACTGGGACCCAGCCCTACCTATCCTAATGGTTGCCTTCATCCAGAGTACATCTTCAAGGCAAAGGGGCTCTGCCAACTGCGGGTGATCACCTTAGTAATGACCTAGGCCCTTGGCCTTTCTCAGACTTATGTTAATGTATTTCCAGTCTTTCCTAATTCATGTTTTTCTTTGCTACTGAGATTTAACTATATACATAGATACAATTTTGTTTCTTTTCATGTACTTCACAGCCTGAGCAGGAGAATGCTGAGGCCTGTGTCTTGAATTAAGAGACTAAAGTTGACCTTCAAGAGATCAGCCACAGCAAAGAGGACAAAGTGTTGTGGCTCAGCCCTGAGCCTTGACATCCTTTTAGCAAGATTCCTTCCTCTTTGAGGGTAGATATGCATGTACGCTTATTCCCCCAAGGGCTGCATTCTCAGTTCTCAGGAGTGTTCTTTTTCCTGGGACACCTGACCCAGCAATCTGCCTGTGAGGCTGGACCCATCTGTTTGGAGCCACAGCTACATCCAAAAGCTACCATATATCCCAGGGTAACCTGGGACACTTAACTAGTCTTACCAGCTGTCCTCAGTTCTTTTTACTCAGGTCTTTAAGGCCCTTCTCGACTGGATTCAGTGTAAATGTCTGAACTTATTTGGTGGTGCTTCCTATTTAGTCTTAGGATTTGTCCTTTTCCCAGCCAGCTCCCATTTCCTTCTAGACTTTTCCGTGGTCTCTTACACATTATTTGTGAGATCTTCAGCAAGTAACAATACTGAACAGGGATATTTTGGACAGGGCCACATGCCCCAAATATCCCTAAGAATAATGTAATTTCTTAAGAATGTGCCTATGTGTACACGGGCTGGGGTTAGTCTGTGGGTTTATCAGTCTTAACTATCAGACCATCGGTATCCTCACACCAGATCCAACAGGCATCTGTATTGAAACTTTATTATAAAATTATAAAGCAGAGCTCTGTAACAAAAAAATACACATTTGAGTTTGCTTTAACTCCCAAGTCTGAGAAAATCTTTATATTAAGCCACTTAAAGTAACACATTCACATCCAACAGATTTCAACAAATTTATACAATAGAGATTATTAGTTTGGATCCAACTATTTCAATATATTATGAACCAGTGAGCTGCCTAAGTCTTAAGTCTCAACTGAAATCTCAGAGCAATCACAGCAAAAGCCACAGAATAATTGGAAGAATTATGTGTTTCCATGATAATTAAAACCAAGGATTCCTGAGGGACAGGAGGGAAGAATCAAGGATTTTTTTAAAAATCACATACTTGGGTTAGATGTTGAAACTCCTAGCTTTTATTTTCTATTTGTTGTAATAATAAAATGATACCAGAAGAAAAAAATCAGGGTTGACACATTTTTTCCTAAATGGAAACCTTCTCCGTAGAACAAAAGATAAAAAGGCAAGTTCTTTCTCTAAAAAGAATAAATGACATCAGTTCTAATTCTTAATGAAGTTACTAACCAATCATCAGTATTTTATTTTCAAGTTGTCTAGCAGGAAACCTGGGAGGGGGAGGGGCAGGTAGGACTTCAGCAGAGAAAGCAAGTTTTAAGTAGGGAGAGAGTCAGCTTCTGCCCTGAAGTTATTGCTGGATCTTCACTGAGTAGCATACACATAGACCTGTTTCACAGTGGAATTGAAGAGTAGCTGAATAAATGATCTTTTACTAAACTGGTAGGCACTGTAAACTAAAGCATTTACTATCTGCCAGAAAGGTGAAAGGTGCTATTTTTAAAAAGGGAAAATCTTGATTCCCCAACTCCTACAAAGACTTTGGCCCAGAATCAAAATATCAAGGCCTTGTATCACATCGGTAAGTGGCCCTGTGTTCAGCTGATAACTACTATATGAAATTATTTCATTCCCCTGAAGGTGTTTAGTGGTTGATGATGGAGCAAAAGCGTTAAGTATGTCTGGGCTAATGAAGAGGTCCCTTTAATGGTTTCTCACTGCATCAACAGTTACAATTGGTTCTAGTCTCAGAGCTCCGCTGCAGGGCGAGTGCTGGGCAAGGCCCTCAGGTATTTATAGTTGTGTAATTCACCCAGCTTTTCTGATAGCATGTGTGTTTTTGTGCTTGGCTAAATTTCTCCAGAAAATGTTAAGCCCTTCGGTTCCTCCAGTGGTTTAAAGACCCTAAGAGGGCTTGAAATCATCACCTACTCATTACATGATTTTCCTAAAGGGCCTAGAGAATTGTCATTTCCCTTACCTCAAAATCAGTAGGCTAAGAAGGAAATGAAAGTAGGAACTCCCCACCAACCTGGGGATTAAAACTTGCAACATCTATTCAAGGCAGAATCCAGACTCATTCAATATCTTCTGATACCTCTTAGGTATTCTTATAGGCGTTGGTCTCCAGGAAATTTACTTGGCTGGAGAAGAGCCAGGTTCTTTGCCTAAGTCTCTATGCCTTGGGTGAGACCAAATTCAAAACCTTGATGGGTAGGAGATGGACCTCAGTTTCAGGGAAAGCGGTTTAAGACTGGTGCCTATTGCAAAAAAAAGTTGGAAGCCAAGCCAAAGCTAAATAGAAAGGCCACTGCACCGCCTTCACTCAACACTTCCCCTTGCCACATAAACAAAAAGATGGTGCAAAGTCAGGCCCCAAGAGAGGAAGCAGCTATCCACACAACGCTTGCATACAGATTGGGATTTCTCAGCAGTTTGGAAGCAAGATGCTTCTTGACTCCCAGGATCAGGTCAAAGACTAAGAGCTTCCAATCCCAGCAAGTAACAACTTTGAAGTTTTCTGATAGCATTTGTGTTTCATTTCCCACCAGAGTTAAAATTTACTGGTCACATTCTATCCTAAGGACCACTTTTGGTCTGATAAACTAACATTTTTGGTCCAAAGAAACAGATTTTAGACAGTGTAGTAAGAGACTTTAGTCATGGTGGGTTAACATAGCCAGAAAGACCAGAAATTTAAATCCAAATGTGAGAGAAAGAGATCCATTTCTAACAGGACTTTCAACTGATGAAACACAGGGGCAAGCATCTCTAGGGGATGGGTGGAATACAGAAGGGGTGAAACCGTCTAGGTTCTCAGAGGAAGAGAGGAAAACACGGTTGAAGTTCTGGAAAGTCTTCTGTTCACCAATTACCATCATCAAGATAACTGAAACAAGGACTCACTCACGTGATTTGTAGCAGTTCCCACTGGCCTCAGGGGCTTGGCCAGTCACAAGGTGCACCCCATGGCAAGATAGGCCTGCCCAGGGGTAACATGGTGTCTTTGCTTGCCCTGATATTGGGAACACTGCACAATTTCTTCTGTTAACTTGCCCCCCTCTGCAAGGTGGCCAACCCTGAGCCCAGACATCCCAGGCTTTGTCCCCCTATAAGGCACTGAAGCAGCAGATGCGAACCCTCAGGACCGGAAGACATGCACAGCTCGGATCACATACTGCCGGCAGATGGGACACTCATTCATGCGTTTGCCACACTTGGTACAGGTCACCATGTGGCCACACTCCAGCAGGACACAGTCGATGGGTGAGTCCATGCAGATCTTACACAGGTTGTCTTCCAGGCCTGGCGGCACTGCTCCTCCTATACAAAGGTGACAGAAGAAGGGGCAGAAGGGACAGTGAGGAACTTATCTGAACTGATAGGGGAACAAATCCCCAAATGCATGTGCTTTCCTCAAATAGAGCTCCTCTAAGAGTAACCAACTCCATTTACTTGTTTAATTCATACCTCCTCCGCTCCCAAGGTAGATTTGAAGAGTATAGTATCTGTGGATCAAATACATCCCAAATATGTGAGAACTAAGTCAAAGTCCTCAGCCTAAACAATTTTCAGGAAATCGAGGCTGTAATATAGTGAGTGGCACTTAGGGACTCATTATCCCGAGGCAGAACATGCTGAAAAGACAAAACTGGTTCAGAAAAGTTTGGATATAAATGGAACTATAATGAATGGCTCATGAAGGATCACAATAGAGGGGTATGGTACACCTTTCCAGTGTGGCACATAGCTACTCCAGAGACTCTACCTAACAAATTCAAATATTTTGTTTGATTTGGTTGGTTGTACCCTCATGTTAATCTGAAATTAAAACAAAAAAAAGGATTATAAGACTTATCTATAAATACATCCCTAATTTAATAAAATCAAGGATAATGTGGGTCCCCTGTGCTATCCCACAAACCACCCCTAAGTTGTTTCTGAGGAAACTTTGGGGTGCAGGAGTTTAGCAGAGATTATTGCTCCCTCTTCTGTGCTACCCCCAAAGAACGTCATTTAAACCCTTATGACTACTTGTTACATTGGACTACAACTTCTCCCAGGAAGTTTTTTGAGGCAAAATCTCACTCAGTCACCCTGGGTAGAGTGCCGTGGTGACATATCTCACAGCAACCTCAAATTCCTGGGCCCAAGCGATCCTTTTGCCTCAGCCACCCAGAGGGCTAGGATTACAGGCACGAGCGACCACACCCAGCCAGATTATAACTTTGAGTTTGCCTACTTATCTAACCCAGGAGATTATGAACTCCTAATTCAACATATTCAATTTTTACAATTACATACTTACCAATTACTACATGCTCTGAAGTCAGATATTTACCTTTGAAGCCCCCAAATGCTAGTCATGTGGTAGTTATTCTCCAAATGTATAATGAATGAGCATATCCCAGGGGAAATGAAGCTGCTCACGTTTACTAAATGCTCACTGGGTGTCAGGCAGGGTCCTAAGAGCTTTGCATGTATTAACTCACTGCATCCTCACAAAAACTATGAAGTAGGTACTCTTGTTACTTTCCTTTTATAGATGACACAACCGGGCCAGAGAGTTAAGTGGCCTGCTGGAGGGCACCCAGCCGCCCGGTAGAGGGTCTGGGTTTGAATCCTGGCACAGTACAGCTCCTGCACAGTATGGTCTCCGACATAAGGGCCCTGAGGATAGAGATCATCAAACTGCCCAATCACAGAGATCTCAATGAATACTAACTGGTTTGTGCCAGTTAGTGGTTTGTGGCCAAATACAGTAAGCATGACCAGTGTCCTCATGGGTTAGCTGCACAAACAAAAGAATCTTCACATTCAAAAGCCAGCTCAGGCCAGCAGCAGTGGCTCACTCCTATAAACTTAGAACTTTGAGAGGCCAAGGAAGGAAGACTGTTTGAGGTAAGGAGTTCAAGATTAGCCAGAGCAAGAACAAGACTCTATACTAAAAAAAAAGAAAAAAACATTAGCTAGGCAGGGTCGCACATGTCTGTAGACTCAACTACTTGGGAGGATGAGGCAGGAGGACAGCTTGAGCTCAGCAGTTGAAGGTTGCAGTGAGCTAGATACCACTGTATTCGGTAGCCCAGGTGACAGAGTAAGACCCTGTCTGAAAAAAGAAAAGAAAAGCCCAACTGGCTGACACCTGTAATCCCAGCATCTTGGGAGGCCAGCCTGGGCAACATAGCTAAAACCTATCTCTACAAAGAAAAATTAAAAAGTAGCCCATGTGGTGGTACTTGCCTGTAGTCCCAGCTACTTGGGAGGCTGAGGTAGGAGGATCTTTTGAGCCCAAGTGATCAAGGCTGAGATGAGCTATGATCACCCCAGTGCATTCCAGCTTGGGCAATAGAACATGACCCCGTCTCTTTAAAACACACACACACACACACACACACACACTCCCAGCCATTGCCAGCATGTCTTCAACTGTAGCCTGAAGTAGGTAGTGATAAACAGCAAACTGGCCTCACACCACCATCTGGGGCTTGGTCTTTCCTCAGGGGACTTCTCCCCTACACTGTTGCTTCTACACTTTTTCTCTTTTCCGGACTATTCAAAAAGTTAAATACTTCTCTCAGGAGGTAGGCTGGATGTGAAAGGGAGTAAAACCCCTTTGCCGCCTTTGAAGTGCTGCTGGCACTAATAGGGAAAGTTTGGAAGAGACTGAACTAATACAAATATATATATAAGATGAGCAGGAGGAATTCGTAAATTTTCCGTTACTTATTACTTCTAGGGAGTAATAATAACACTTCAACTCAGTTGTCAGCATTCTCCTAGGGAATCAGAAAACAAAAGGAGGGCACCAAGTGGGTTAGCCTGATCTTGGTACCAGGTTGAGGGGGTAGGTCTAGAACTCCAAATGATTTCAGGGAATTGAGAAAAGCTCAACTCTCTTTTATATCTAATGAGAAATCATCAGATACAAAATTCTACCACATTCTAAGCAAAAGTCCATTTCACTGAATAACAAATTAAGAAGTCTTCCTGAAAAGTTTTTAATTTTTTTTTTTTTTTTTTGAAGACAGAATCTCACAATGTCGCCCTCGTCACAGCTCACAGCAACTTCAAACTCTTGGGCTTAAGCGATTCTCTTGCCTCAGCCTCCCAAATAGCTGGGACTACGGGCACCCTCCACAACGCTGTTATTGTCTATTTTGTTGTTGGCAGTTGTTTTTAGTTGGCCCACCACCCTGTGTATGTGGCTGACACCATAACCACTATGCTATGGGCGCCAAGCCTGAAAAGGTTTTAAATGCTTTGCAGGCTTCACCACTACTCTGAGAATGTTCTTTCTTAGGAGACAACTCACAACCACCCAGAGCCTCGATGCTTTCATAAATGTCCACAGATTTCAGGACACTCCCTAGATGGTCAGACATTCACGGTGTGTTCTAGTGGTGGTCCTTAAAACAGGTTGGTGGGGATGGGCAGCTAAGATGGGATGTGCAGTTTGTGCCAGAGAGCACCACAGGTGAACCTTTCCAAATGTCTCCAGAGCAGCTCGACCACTGCCAGCCCTGTACAAACAAGGCTCTCTCAGGTCATCACCCTTTCGTTTTGGCTAATACCAGAAGCTGGTAAATATCCTGAGTGATTTCTTTGAAGGTACACACAGAGACCCTCCCTACCCAGACCAGAACTGAGAGAATACACCAGGACTATGAAAAATGAACTGAGCAGTCACACACGCCACCACTCACTCTGCTATATATTTTACAGACACTGGACATGGAGATCAGTTTGCCCCTAGCTATGCTACCCCTGGGCTTCCTTCACAGGGAGGGAGCGTGAGAATTTCTAAAGATGCTGAAAAACTCTGGTTCTCAGTCTCTCTGGAACTCTCTGGAAATCCATATGCTCAGAATTCTTAGACTGTTAGCAGGAATCAGAGTTGAAGGAGGGCCAGCTAAACAACAATAATTGCAATAAGAAAATAGCCAGGCATTGTGGCAGGCGCCCGTAGTCCCAGCTACTTGGGAGGCTGAGGCAAAGAATCACTTAAGCCCAAGAATTTGAAGTTGCTGTGTGCCGTGATGCCATGGCATTCTACCCAGGGCGACATAGTAAGACTGTCTCCCCCCCCTCCCAAAAAAAAGGGAGGGGAAGGACAGAAGGGCTAAGAGCCTAAGCCCATTCCCAAGCAGCAACAACTACATACCATTTTGGTCTTCAGCACCACACACTAAAAAGGAAAGAGAAAGATGTCTGAATAGGTGATGATGACATGATGGCTTAAAGAAATTCTCCCATACCCTGCTATTGTTTTTGACCACTCCCTGCTGGAACCAGGCTTGTCAAGAGTCCCTCCCCCCCGGGGGGGGGGGGGGCTCTCCAAACTGTAGCCCACAAGGGCCGATTGCTGATTTTGTGAGGACTTTTTTGCTTATCTGTGGTGTCAGATACCACAGAAAGTATACACTGACTTTTTTGGTGCTGATCAGCTTTCTTTTGTTAGTGTTTATGTATTTAACACATGGCCCAATAGGACAATTCTTATTCTTCTCATGTGCAGCACAAGGGAAAACAAACAAACAAACAAACAGTTGGATATCCCTGGCACACACTTGCCCTCTTCACTCGCTCTACACTGAGAACTAACACAAAGCTCCTGCTGGTGCAGCTGATGTACTTTTAGAAAAAGGTATTCCACCAGTTTGCAGGAACAAACTGCCAAGTAGTAGGATACTGTATATGTACAATATCCTTCTCTAGTGCTTTCAAAGCCAGCATCAAAGTCTGGCTGCTTTAGACAGCCAGGAAGTCTGGATAAAGTTCCCAGGGGGAGTCATCCTTTCTATTCCCCAGCTCCTCACAACTCTAGAGACTCTTGAGGCAATCCCAAAGGAAGATTGAGATGCCAGCAGGTTTCAGCTGTGAGATGACCAGTCAGCTGTGCTCTAACTAATGAATCTAAGCTACTGGTAGAGGACAGCCTGCAGGCTGACCTCCTACACTGTTCCCTTGCAAGGAATGAATACGCTGCTCTACAGAACTAAATCAGTGGGGATGGGAGAGAAGGAGAAGGTCCTGTGGGGAAGTAATTTGTTTTTTTGTTTGTTTTTTTTTAGAGACAGAATCTCACTTTGTCTCTCTCAGTAGAGTGCCATGGCGTCACAGCTCACAGCAACCTCCAACTCTTAGGCTTAGGTGATTCTCTTATCTCAGCCCCCCGAGAAGCTGGGACTACAGACACCTGCCATAATGCCCGGCTATTTTTTTGTTGCAGTTTGGCCAGGGCCAGGTTCAAACTCGCCACCCAGGTGCCGCCCAATTTTTTTTCTTTTTTGAGACAGAGTCTCACTATGTCGCCCTCAGTAGAGTGCTGTGTCATTATAGCTCACAGCAACCTCAAACACTTGGGCTCAAGCGATTCTCTTGCCTCAGCCTCCAGAGTAGCTGGGACTACAGGTGCCCACCATAATGTCTGGCTATTTTTTTTTATTGCAGCTGTCATTGTTGTTTAGCAGGCTGGGGCCGGGTTCAAACCCACCTGCCTCAGTGTATGTGGCTGGCTCACTAACCACTAAGCTATGGGTGCCAAGCCATGGGAAAGTAATTTCAAGAAACGCCATGTTTAAAACAGCCAAACAGGGCGGCGCTGTGGCTCAGTAGTAGGGCACCAGCCCCATATACTGAGGGTGGTAGGTAACCGGCCCCAGCCAAACTGCAACAAAAGATAGCTGGGCGGCCTAAGCCCAGGAGCTAGAGGTTGCTGTGAGCTGTGACACTATAGCACTCTACTGAGGGTGACAAGGTGAGACTCTGTCTCTAAAAATAAATAAATAAATAAATAAAACAGACAAATGGCTTGGCACCCATAACTCAGTGGTTAGGACACTGGCCACATACACTGAGGCAGGCAGGTTCAAACCCGGCCTGGCCTGCTAAAAACAACAACTGCAACAACAAAAAAAGCCGGGTGTGTGGCGGGCACCTATAGTCCCAGCTACATGGAAGGTCAAGGCAAGAGAATCTCTTAAGCCCAAGAGTTAGAGGTTGCTGTGAGCTATGATTCCATTGCACTCTACCGAGGGCGACATAGTAAGACTCTGTCTCAAAAACAAAGAAAGAACAAAAAACCAGCCAAACATATTTCTGCAGGACTTTTCTGCCTTTTAATATTAAAAAAACTACCATGAATCAGTAACAGGGACATAGGATAAAGTATTTTTTCCTAAACTCATTTAAGCACAGACCCAGACATTTTTCTGGGTATCTCCTGAAAATGATATCATGTAAAATGCCTTGGGAAGTGAACAAAAGAAAAGCCCATGTACAGGCAAAAGCAGATATATTCTCCCACTGTGTGTACAAAGATTCACTTTCTCATCTCCCAGCTGTTCAGAACAAATATTGATAGAGGCAGTAGTGAGTACAGAGGGGACAGCATATGGTGGGAAAACCCTCAGTTCAGCTTTGGGCTCAACAACAGAATGGTAATGCTGACAAGTAAATATAATCATAACGCAACGCCTGACCCAATCTTGGCACTCATCCACAAGTGACAGCTATTATTAGATGTTGCAATGTGTGATTCCCTCTGTGGATAAAAGCATGGAAATTGAGCCAGGTTGAAGCCATCACATTTTTGAGTGACAGCTGCCAGCCTGACGGCCCCTCACCCAGGTGCTGGAGTCCTTTCTGGTCCTTATACAGCCGCGTTACCCTCTCCATCAGCTCCCACTTCTCACAGCAGCCCTTGTAGTTGACAAAGTTGCGAGCCAGGATTTCCTTCAGCTGCCGCACTGTCAGGCCTTCAATGTCCTCCAGGTCAGTCAGGTCAGACAGAGAGGCCCTCCGGCCTGGGACGAAGCTGTCCTCTGAATCGATGGACTGCAATGGCAAAGATGAGATTGGAGGGCTCGACTCTGACCCTCCCCCTGCGAGCTCGCTGCCCATGGACCCAGAACACTCATCATACTGTACTTTTGGTGACTGACTTCAAGAAAAGCAGCAAGAGAGACAGAATACTTGATGTGGTACTCTACACTGCAAAATAGACTACAGTCACTTCCAGACCCACAGTTCTGTGTTCTGACACACACAGCCACAAACGAACCAATGAATCTGGTAGAGCACTGGTCTGAGTTTGATGGCCCTAATTTTTTTTTTTTTTTTTTTTTTTAGACAAAGTCTCATTCATTCGCCCTGGGGAGAGTGCCATGATGTCACAGCTCACAGTAACCTCAAACTCCTGGGCTCAAGAGATCCTCTTGCCTCAGCCTCCTGAGTAGCTGGGACTACAGGCACCTGCCACAACACCCGGCTATTTTTAGAGACAGGGTCTCTCTCTGGCTCAGGCTAGTCTCGAACTCCTCCCACAGTGCTAGGATTACAGGTGTGAGCCACCACACCCAGCCCTTATTTTTATTTTTTATCTTTTTTTTTTTTTTTAACACATTGTCTCACTCTGGGCCCTGGGTAGAGTGCCATGGTGTCATCATCGTTCATAGCAACCTCAAACTCTAGGACTCAAGCAATCCTCTTGCCTCAGTCCCAAACAGGTGGGACTACAAGCACTCACCACCACACCTAGCTAGTTTTTTTCTATTTTTAGTAGAGATGAGGTCTTGCTCTTGCTCAGGCTGGTCTTGAACTCCTGAGCTCAAGCAATCCACCCACCTTGGCTTCCCAGGGTGCTGGGATTATAGACACGAGCCACCGCGCCTGGCTAGATGGCTCTAAATTTTGAATCCTGACTCTTCTACTACTTAATGCTGAATAATATCCAGAAAGTTGCTTACCTCCCTGAGCCTGTCTGCCCCTCCATAAAGGAGGCAGCACTCCTACCCAACAAGGTTGCTGTGAAGATTAAACGTGACAGCTCATGAAACCAACCAGCAGGCATGGTGCTGGCCTTTCTCCCTCCCCTGGAGAGTTCTGCTTGCCTACAGAGGTAGTGGGTTTCTGGCACACACTCCTCCATGCACACCTCAATTGCAGCTCAATGACCTTATGGAGGTGCTTAGGACTGGCCCTGTCTGGCCGAGGCCTGCACTTCCCATTACCTGACCTCCTTCCATGGACAGTGGCTGCCATGTACTAGAAGCAGGAGAAAAGAACGAGATGTCCACTCCAGTACCAGAAGCTTGCCTCTGGCAGCTCTTAGAAAGTCAAGAGACTAGAAATACAATGGACTGTGAGGTTCCCCAGTATCCATTGTGGCCCCAAAACTCCTTATTAATACACTGACAGCTTCAAAGGCTCGTGTGGAACACTAACACGCCACTCCATGCCGAAAGCAGAATTTCAGAACTGTCACCACAGACTGAGTCTTCCTTCTCCACCCCTGAGTCTGCTGGGAGGTTCCTAAGAACACCAGTGAAAGCACAAAGGCGCAGGCACAGGCACAGACCCGAGCAGAGGCCCCACCTGGGTCTCGTCCTCAGCAGGTGCTCTGGCTGTGCTCTCCAGGTAGACAGACTCTTCGTAGTCCTGAGACACGTGGCCATTGGCCTGCGGGAAGAGAAAGGTGACATCACATCCACAGAGATGTCCCAGAGATTTGCATAGCACGGCTCTCTTTCTAGCTCATACAATGTCCAGAATGTACTCCTATCCCCCCAGAAATCTGGAGCCCCTCATAACGACATTTTGCAAAAGCCTGCTCTCTTATACTAACTTTGTCAGGCATAGAAACCACACAAATAGATTTCAATAGACATAAAGCTCCCCTCTGGAACAAGAGCACATTAATTCTGCCCACCATCAGAAAGGCAAGAGCCACAAGTCACTGTCAGTTTAATCCCAACTTGAAAAATCCAGGTGAAAGGGAGATAATTATGTCCACTGTACTGCTGGACTCTTCTCTAACTGCCATCAAGTTTTTTCTTGACACTGATCCAAACTGCCTTCCCTATAATTTCCCTCGTTCTGTTCCTCAGACCAATGTCCGTTGTTTTTTCTTCATTTTTTGTATTGTGTCTCCCCCTCCTTCCCACTACATCTCCCTGCTCATCTGACACGGATGGGACGAGGTTTCCAGACCCTCCCCTCCCTAGTCTCTCTTTTCTGCCTAGTAGCTGCTCCCACATTCTAGAAATATGCTTGCTTCCACTTGTGAGGCACACTATTACTAAGAGCTGTCTTGAAAACTGGGCAACATTATTTTAATGTATCTACAAATCAATTAGGCTAAGACCATGTAAGACAAATGTCTACGGTTAAGGAGTTTCCATTCTGCTTAGAAGTCTAACTTCTCAAATGTTCCTCCTAATTACTCCTTTAATACAGACAGTGAGCTTCCCAATTCCACAGCCATTTAAGCCACAAACCCAGCTTAACTACATCCTCTTCCCCAACTGCTCCCTCCAGGTTAAAGGCCCATGTGTAGACTCTAGGTGCTGTGTGCCTGTGAACTTGTCACACAGCCTTGCTCAGAGTAAGGAAGTGGCTGAGCTCACAGGCCTTTTCCAGCAGACCCCAGGAGCACCAGTAAAGGCACAACCTGGGAAACCAAAGTCGTCCCAGATTACCTTATCCCAGGATAATATAGAGCTAGTCAGGGAGAGCACCAACTACAGTGGGAATGAAAAGCAGAAATAACAATAACAAAATGCCAAGTGACGACAAGATCACACAACAGCACACACGTCATAGCAGGGATGCATCCAAAACAGTGTCTTCATCAGCACCGTTAGCCTTCTCTTAACCTTATGTAGATGTGATGTCCACAGACCTCTTGGACAGTGTTATCTGGAGTTACTTTGGTGCAGTGGTTCTCAACTTTCCTAATGCTGCGACCCTTTAATACAGTTCCTCATGTTGTGACCCCCCAACCATGAAATTATTTTCGTTGCTACTTCATAACTGTAATTTTGCTACTGTTATGAATCGTAATGTAAATATCTGATATGCAGATGTATTTAGGTGACACCTATGAAAGGGTTGTTTGACCCACAAAGGGGTTTTGACCCACAGGTTGAGAACCACTGCCTTGGTGTCTTGAAGAGCCTAACTTGTTCCTAACCAGACAGCTTTTGTGTGTCCTTTTTTCTAGAAAGAGAAACTGGACCTCATGCTGCTAAGCATGCTCTTGTCTTCCCAGTCTGCCCACTGGCTAAGTCAGAATCTATGCTAGTACCTTCCCAGGTGCTTACTGTCCACACTCTTAGTGGCCATTAATAGAACATTAAAGGTAACAGACAGAACCCTGCTGGAGCAAGTATCACGAGATTGATGCTCTCGGGGCAGCTCGCTCGTGGACTTGTCAGATAGCCTTGCAGAAGTTCCTTAATTCCCGTGTGCCTGTTTTTCCTCCTTGCAAAGTGCAGATCTCACCAGAACAGGGGATGTGAGTGGACTAAGGCCAAATCTCAGAGTTAAAGTACCCAATAAGATACGCAGGATGACTGCTGTGTACGATCTGGAAACTTGTGGATAATCATAGGAAGCTTATAATTTTCACTGAAAAACCCACATGAGGGTTCTTCAAGGAAAAATAATTCAAGTCCCTCTCCTGACTCCCCACCAATAGAGAAGAGTGCTCCAAAAACTAAGCAAGGGGAGGAATGTACAGTAGGAGGTAAAACTGTCCAGCACACCAAGAGCCAGAGCCCAGGAAGCAGTTAAAGTCCAGCTAGGGAGCAAAGCCTGCTCAAGCCAACAGGGGAGTTAAGTGATTTTACTGCAGTTAAATCGTGCTGCGACATTGGCCTTTATGCCTCAGTGTCTGTCAAGAGCTGAATCAGGGGGCCCAGTCCCAGCAAAGGAGGTGATCAGGAACGAGAACAGCCACCACCCACAGCACGTGTGGCAGCTGACACCACCAGCACTACACCAACTCTGAGTAGCTCAAAGCTCTTCCCAGGTGGCATCATGCCATCTAAGCCTCCCCACACCCTGGCAAGATCCAACGTGGCCTGGGATTACTTATCCCATTTCATTGTTATAGGCTCAAGGTTTGCTCACAGTGACCAAAGAGTCAGTGACAAAAGTAGATGTTGTAACCAGATCTTCTAGTTCCTAATCCCTCCACTATTGCCCAAGCCTTATAAATAATGAGTCACTAGGACACTCATGAAGACCTGTGAGATGCTACGGCTCCTTACGATGGTTCTGTCCACTGACCTCACTCTAATTCAGCAGTCAGGTGGTCTACATGTCCACTTTCCCTGTTCCAGAGGCACTTTGAATACAGAGGCTATTACTCATTTCTGTGCTCCCCAGGCCTGCTCCATGATTCAATCAACAGGCTACTCTCAGGTTACCATTTCCAGGCCTCGGGGCAATAATAAAGCAGTGTACAGTCCAAAAGCGTGCCTACCAGGCCCCTCCCACAGGAGGAAGGGCAGCCATCTCCTTGTCACACGTTTCCACACTCTCCTTTCTCCCCCTTTGGTGTCCTATAAGCCTTGTGGTGGTTACTCAGGAACCGAGTTCCCAACCCAGCTCAGGAAGCCACAACAAAGGTGAGTGATTCAGAGGGCAAAGTGGAACAGAACTAAATTTGCAGAGTTAACAAGTTTAAAAAACAAAAGCAAGTCTTATCAAAATATTTCTAGATCATAGGACCTTTTTAAAACGCCTAACTCGGCTATCTATGTATTAAAAACAAAAAAACATGCAAAGAAAACTTGGTTCCCATATATGTCTTCTCTGAGAAAAACCAAAACATGAGTCTGATGCCCAGATAACATCACTTCTCATGTCACTAGGCAGAAATGCGTCACGTAACAGACACACTTAAAGTCACACCCCATCCCACAGTGCAGCATGGAAAATAAGCCCTAGGCTGGCACGGACTGGGCAGAGACTACACCTGGGCCTATACCTGCTGATGCTCCGGAGCCTGAGCTGGGGGGACAGAGGTGTCTTGTGCAGACGAAGAGGCGCTGGGTGAGGTAGGAGGCACCATGCTGGTATGAAGCTGGCTCAGGAAGGCCTGCTGCTCGGGGAAGTCTGGGGACAAGGTGGGGGCACGAGTCCTGTCCTCCTGGGAGATTATAGGCTGCTGGCCAAGCACCAAGAACACCAGCTCTTCTTTCTCCCGGCACGTTTCGGTAGAGATGTCATGGAGGCTGAGATAGTCCCTCAGGTCCTTCACCTTCATCTTCATGAGCTCCTCCCGCTGAAAGGCTGTGGCTCGGAACCGTTGGCAGAGAAGGCAGAGGCGGGGCCCATTCCCCTCTTGGCTCGAGCAGGTCATGCAGAAATTCTTCTTACAGTCCAGGCAGATCTGCTGTTTAGAGCAAGAGGCAGAGGCCATGTCAGATTAAGAGACAGAGTGAGGGCATGGCACCTGTAGCACAGTGGTTACCATGCCGGCCACATATACCTAGGCTGGTGGGGTCGAACCCAGCATGGGCCAGCTAACAACAATGACAACTATGACAAAAAAAAAAAAAAAAAAAAAAAGCCAGGCACTGTGGTGGGTGCCTGTAATCCCAGCTACTTGGGAGGGTGAGGCAAGAGAATCACTTAAGCCCAAGAGTTTGAGGTTGCTGTGAGCTGTGATGCCACAGCACTCTACCCAGGGCAACAGAGTGAGACTCTGTCTTAAAAAAAAAAGATTCAGAGTGGGCTGGGAGCATCAGGGCTGCCAAGCTTATCAGGATCCTCCAGTTGATCTTACTTTTACTAAAACACCAATATCTAAGGGTCTAAGCCATTTTGCAAATTTTAGATTAAAAGCCACTCAGGGCTGGGTGTGGTGACTCACTTATGTAATCCTGGCACTCTGGGAGGCAGGGACAGGAGGATCACTTGAGACCAGCCTGAGCAGGAAAAGAGATACCCTCCCATCCCTATAAAAAATATAAAATTTATCTGGTGTAATGGCACAGGCCTATAGTCTCAGCTACATTGGGAGGCTGAGGCAGAAGGATCACTTGAGCTCAAGAATTTGAGATTACAGTGAACTTTGGTGAAGCCACTGCATTCTAGCCCAGGTGACAGAGCAAGATCTTGTTTCCACCCACTCCCCAAAAAGAAGCCACTCAGAGATGGTAGACCTTCAGTATGTATTTGTGTACAGGCATGTAAAGGACATTTCACATTATTTCACTGAGGCTTACTTTATTTACTGAGAACCTGAGGATATTAATCAAGACTACCAGCTTTAGAATCAAAAGACTCTGCATTTTATTAAGTCTCCCTCCCTCATTTCTTACAGTGTCACCACAGGCAGGTCACTTAGCCTTTCGGGGCAGTTTCCACATCTGTAAAATGGGGGTGATAAGAGTATCTACTTCATGAGGTTGTTTAGCACACCTGACACATGAGTCCTTAAATAAGTGTTAGCTGTTTTAACTATTATTGCTAGGAAACATTAGCTAAAGATGAGAGCCAGGATTAAAGTCTTAAGAAATTATGATTCTGGGGCGACACCCGTGGCTCAGTGAGTAGGGCACTGGCCCTATATACCAAGGGTGGTAGGTTTGAACCAGGCCCCAGCCAAACTGCAACAAAAAAATAGCCGGGTGTTGTAGAGAGTGCCTGTAGTCCCAGCTACTCGGGAGGCTGAGGCAAGAGAATCACTAAAGCGCAAGAGTTTGAGGTTGCTGTGAGCTGTGACGTCACAGCACTCTGCCAAGGTTGAGGAAGTAAAACTGTCTCAAAAAAACAAAAAACAAACAAACAAAAAAAAACAAGGTATATATTAACCAGTGTGATGTAAGCGTTCCTAATTTTATATGAAATCAGCACACTATACACCATAAATACATCAATGTATACATGATCTATGTGTTTATGACTTAATAAAAAAAAGAAAAAAGCAAAAAAAAAAAAAAAAAAAAGAAGAAGAAGAAGAAGAAGAAGAAGACGAAAAAAGAAACTATGATTCTGGCTCGGCGCCTGTAGCTTAAGCAGCTAAGGCACCGGCCACATACACCAGAGCTGGCAGGTTCAAATCCAGCCCAGGCCTGGCAAACAACAATGACAACTACAACCAAAAAATAGCCAGGCACTGTGGTGGGCACCTGTGATCCCAGGTACTTGGGAAGCTGAGGCAAGAGAATTGCTTGAGCCCAGGAGTTTGAGGTTGCTGTGAGCTGTGACTCCATAGCACTCTATCTAGGGCAACAGCTTGAGGCTCTGTCTCAAAAATAAAATTTAAAAAAAAAAAAAAAAAAAAAAAAAAGCAACTAGTATTCCTTTTTTCTTTTGAGACAGCATCTCACTTTGTAGCCACTGGTAGAGTACCACAGCTCCAGCTGAGTCTTGGGTAGAGTGCCATGGCGTCATAGCTCACAGCAACCTCAAACACTCAGGCTCAAGTGAGCCTCTCACCTCAACCTCCTGAGTAGTTGGTACTATAGGCACCCGCCAACGCCTGGCTAGTTGTTTTTTTTTATTTTTTAAGTCACAACACTTTTTCTTTAGTTAAAAGACAAAAGAAAACACAAATTCTGTGAATGCCAAAACTTCAGAGGAAGGGGACCCTGCTGGGGGCCAAAAGGCAAGTAGCGTGGGGGGCAGAGACAGAGTGGGTGGAGGAGCAGCTAGGAAGCTACAGCAAGGTCCCCGGAAGTCTGTGCTATCCAGCCCCTGCCCAGGGTGGGAAGCAGGGTGGGCGTGAATGGCTGGAAAACACACAGGCAAGCAGAGGGCAGAGAGCCCAGGGCCCAGAAGCTTCAGCACTTTCTCGACAGCTGCAGCAAAGGTGGAGTCTGCTCAGTGGCTAGTTTTTCTTTTTTCCGTAGAGACAGAGTCTCGCTCCTGCTTAGGTCTCCAAGTCTTGAGCTTAGCTGTGCCACCCACCTCACCAGAGTGCTAGGCTTACAGGGTTGAGCTACCACGTCCAGCCCAATTCTTTGAACATAAACACATGAAGGGTGATGGTGGTGACTGTTGTTAATAGTAATATTGGTAGTAATTAAATTTATTGAGGTATTTTTATGTCCTAAAGCTATACCAAGCTTGTCATTTAATTCTCAAAGCAACCCCTTAGTGTTCTTCCCTGGTTCACAGACAAAACCACCAAGACTCTCAGAGAATTCGAGTATTATCTCTAAAGTCAGAGAGTAAAGACAGAACTGGGACTAACACTCAGGGTCTGCCTGAGGCCAATGTCCATGATCACGCTCTGTCCCAAGCACAGAGCAGGACTGAGTCAGGACCTGCCTTTCCATCTCCAAAATCCCAACCCAGTGCTCCATCCAGAGGCTGGTGCCAGGCTCCCCCACTCCAGGAAGGCCCACTCGGAGTGCTGGGAACTCAGCGGTGCATAAGACCACATCCAGGACAAATATTTAGACAGCTAAGGGACGCCCTCTAGACATCAGAGTGCTCTCATTCGTGAAAGTACAAAGAGTCTCAGTTAGGTGACGAGAGCGCCTGATGGGCAAGCTGGTACTGCCTGGCTGCAGCTTCTCCCACAGTCACTGACAACACACCACAGCTTGCTCAGCACTCAAGAAGCAAATCCTCGCCTCTCACCCCGCAGGCTAAGGGAGCACAGTGACATCTGGCTGAGCTCTGTTCCCAGCCAAGAGCAGGTCACGTCCTCAGCAAGAGGTAATTCCCTAACACACTAGGATCATGGGGAGGGGGGGGAGGCACGCACGCTCATTAATCCTTTTAAGAAGTTAAAAACTTTTCATCCTGTAGTGACTTAAGTACTAACTTAAATATCTCTGCTCCCTCTTTTCTAAATATAGAAATCTGTTTAGGCCAAAAAAGAATGCTCAAGAGACAGAGTTCTCATGGTCGAGGTCACAGGCACTCTTGGGTGGGGCTGAAGTAAAAGTTTGCATAGTTAAGATAGTTTTATTATGGTTTTTTATCTAAGTGTCATTCATACAGTAAAGGGAAAAGGAAATCATGTTTACCATCCGGCTTTGGCTATTAAGACTTAGAAGGCATTGCGAAGGGACACGCATCAAGCTCCCTTATTCTCCACACAGTTATAACCAAACAATAAACTGTTCAGAGACAGGCTTAAAAGGACACACGGCTGCCCTAGCATCATAACAGTTCTGGGATTAGCAGCCATAGCCATAAAAAATTGATGTTTTGGGGTATCTGGGGTTCATTCCTAGCTAAAGCTTTCCTATTGGGAAATGCAGTGTGTTTAGGATGACTGATGGTGAAACAGAAGAGGCTTCAGAGTCACAAAGCTGGAACTGACTTGGAGCATTACTGAAGCCAATGCAGTTTGACAAGACATGGCTTGACACAATTATAAAGCCTGTGTTGCTCAATCAGCCAGATCCAAACAACTGTCTATGCTTTCTTCAAATGTGTGTGGCTTGTTGGATGCAAGATCAGAATGCAAAAGACACCAACAGCCCAGCTTCTGTGCACCCCTGCTCACCAGGGACCCTGAAGTAAGCTGGCATCTGAAGCATGCCCCACAGGAGCAGGACTGCACTCCAGGCTAAAATCCCGGTTTGGTGCGCAGTAGTGAGAGAGAACAAAGGGAAAGGAAAAAAGGACTGTCAACAAATGTGAGCAGAATGAGCAAAGGACAAGCTTATGTATAAATTCTAGCAAATGGTTCAAACCAACTGAGGAAAAATGCTGCATGAGAGATGAATTAGTGGAGGCAAATGCCTGTGGAAATGCTCAACGGGAACTCAGAAGTCAGCATCAAAGAGCTGGTGGCCGCCCTCCAGGGAGGCCACGCGAGGTGCTCTCCTGTCTCTCCTTTGCCAGTCTGCCCCTTCCCTGACCCAACTCCCATTCCATCCGCATTCCTTGTTCCTGGTCACCCTACCAGTCTAAGGATTATGGAAACATTACATGAGTGCACACCCCTTGGCATTAGGTGGGCCCTCAGGAAAAAGTCACCTTTTTCTTCCTTTTTTTCCCCGTGCCTCATTTCTGGGTCTTTGCCAGTACTTAAGACCCTCTCTACCCTTTCCACTCTGAGATTTTGAGGCAGCTCCTGTGGCTCAAAGGAGTAGGGTGCCAGCCCCATATCCCAGAGGTAGTGGGTTTGAACCCAGCCCCAGCCAAAAACTGCAAAAAAAAAAAACAAAAAACACTCTGAGATCTCAATATCACTGCCATGGCTCCAAATACGACCTCTTCCTCCACCTCCTCAAACTAGTTCAAGCTGAAAAGGCTGGGTACCAAACTCCCTCAAAATTTGTTAAGAGTCAGGGCCAAGCACAGTGGATCATGCCTGTAATCCTAGCACTCTGGGAAGCTGAGGCGGGTGGACTGCTTCAGCTCACAAGTTCAAGACCAGCCTGAGCAAGAGCTAGACCCCGTCTCTTAATAAAATAGCCCGGCATTGTGGCAGGGCTAGCTCTGTGGGAAGCTGAAGCAAGAGGATCATTTGACCCAAGAGTATAAGGTTGCTATGAGTTATGATGTCACAGCACTCACCCAGGGTAACAGAGTAAGACACTGCCTCAAAAAAACAAAATTAAACAAAATTTAAAAAAAACAAAAAAAATTGCAGGATCACTCCTAAACCACAGGTAGGTATTACCAATGCAGATGGGACATATGGATAGTGGCAAAGTTACAGCCTGTCATTTCTTTTTAAGACTGAAAACTCAGGGAATGCCAGGGATACATCTTACTTACGCTCTCTCTATAAAGTCCTTAATGTTTTCTGTGCTTTGCACCCAGTGAACATTCAGAAAATACTGACCATAATGGGGGGAGTTAAAAGAAAAAGACAGTAAGATCCATGTAATCATTTCAATTCAGCCACTTCTAGAAAAGACATTTTTAAAAGCCTCTGGCTGTTAAATGCCAAACCCTTAAGATAAGAACACTGATCCACTTAAGCATGAAATACAAATGAAAAATTCTCACAGAAGAAAACATCTTTAATATACACGAAATTCATTGTGAACTGCACAAATTCATACTTTTGAAGCAAGAAAATATTATGCCAGGGCAACGCCTGTGGCTCAAGGAGTAGGGCGCTGGCCCCATATACCAGGGGTGGCAGGTTCAAACCCAGCCCCAGCCAAAAACTGCAAATAATAATAATAAAAATAATAATAAAATGTAAAGAAAAAAAAAAAATAAAGAAAATATTGTGCCAATAACCATCTTTTACTACCCCAAATTCCAGTTTGGGTAGTAAAAGATGGTTATTGGCACAATATTGTATTTTATTTTATTTACATTTTATTATTATTATTAAAAGCTCTTCTTGCTACACTTTCTTGTCACATTGCCTGGTGTGCGCTGGTCCACCTCCATGACCACAAGAGCTCACTTCTGTGAAACAGGGATGACCTTCTTTTTTTTTTTTGAGACAGAGTCTATGTCGCCCCTACTAGACTGCTGTGGTGTCACAGCTCACACCAACCTCAAACTCTTGAGCTTAAGTGATTCTCTCGCCTCGGCCTCCCAAGTAGCTGGGACTACAGGTGCCCGCCACAACGCCTGGCTAATTTTTGTTGCAGTTATCATTGTTGTTTAGCTCGCTTGGGCCGGGTTCGAACCTGCCACCCTTGGTATATATAGCTCATGCCGTAACCACTGTTGCTACGGGTGCCAAGCCAGAGATGACCTTCTTCATTGCTGCCTCCCTAGCCCAGGTAATGCCTGACACACAATAGATACTCAGTAATTTATTCTCCAATAATTTTTTTAAAGTTCTCTATTTTAATCACTGCCGTGCTACTAGGTACCCATGCCTATAACGTGCTACCTTCAATTCCATGCCAAAAGTTTTCTGGAAGAAAGCTTTGGAATCAAGGCCCTGGGTTTGAATTCAAGCTCTCCATTTAATAACCATGTGATCTTGAGGGACTACTGAAGTTCAGGGAAAAAAATAACTTTTAATATCTCTTATGCTATTTATCAGGGACTTTACAGTTTTCTTTTTCTAAGCCTTAGTTGCTCCTATGCAAACTGGAATTTAGGAGATTCTAAAACCTGTACCATAGTTATTGTGAGGATTAAGTGAAAAAAAATCTAAATAATCTCTTGCACATAGCAGATGGTTTAAAAAGTATTATTTCCTCTTTAGTTTCCCATTATCACCATTTTAACATCACACACTATCCCATTCTGGGCTGCAAACCTCTCATTCTGCAGAGCACAGAATACAGAAGGCAGTTCTTTATCCAGGTCAGGGCTCACCTTCTGCCCTGGGGCACACAAAAGCACAGCCCACACCTATACCCCCATACACCATCACCAGCCAGGGATTTTATTCCCTGCTCGCTATTCTGGGAAGCATGGATCTCAAGCATTTCAAATTAAATCTGCTACATAAATAAGCTCACTCCCATCTTTGTTAGCATCTTGATGTACTTAAGGCATCCTTGACAATGCTTTCAATAAAATAACAAATTAATTTGCAGTCAGGCCTTTGATGATGGTGGCTAATGAAGGGAATCACAGTAAGTGCCTACATGTTCCAAACATCATGCTAGGTACCCTTCAGAACCTAGTTATCTTTTCTTTCTTTTTTTATTTTCTGAGACAGAATCTCACTGTCACCCTGAGTAGAATGTTGTTGCATCATAGCTCACAACAACCTCAAACTCCCGAGCTCAAGTGATCCTCTTGCCTCGCCCTCCCTAGTAGCTGGAACCACAGGCCTGTACCACCACGCCTGGTTAATTTTTCAATTTTTAGTAGAGACCAGGTCTCACTCTTGCTCAGGCTGGTCCCGAACTCCTGAGCTCAAACAATCCACCCACCTCAGCCTCCCAGAGTGCTAGGATTACAGATGTGAGCCACCTCACCTGGCCTATTTATCTCATTTTATTTATTTATTTTTTTCTTTAAGATAGAGTTTCATTTTGCCACCCTCGGGAGAGTACCGTGGCGTCACAGCTCATAGCAACCCCAAACTCTTGGGCTTAAGCAATTCTCTTCCCTCAGCCTCCCAAGTAGCTGGAACTACAGGCACCCACCACAATGCCCAGCTATTTTTCAGAGACAGGGTCTCACTCTGGCTCAGGCTGGTCTCGAACTCATGAGCTCAGGCAATTCACCCACCTCTGGAATTACATACTGGAATTACAGAAGTGAGCCACCCACCCTGCCCTTTTATTCTGACAACACTGGGAGAGGGGTACCGCCACCATCCCCATTTTATAACGGGGAAACTGAGTCTCAAGAGAGGTTAAGTCACACAGCTGTAAGAAACAAAGCTGATAATTGAATTCACGTCTGGTGGCTCCAAATCTATGCTGAGGCACTTTTCTCTTGAATGAGTTTGCGAAAACGACAGGTCTGTATCACCAGCATAGATAGCACAGGGGGGAGCAAGGCGGCAGGCATTCAGAGGTCAGACTTGCTCTAGGTCCAGAGGCTACAGCAGCAGATCAGGCTGAGAAGTTAGCACTCACCTTCCTGGCCGTGTTTGCGAAATGGGCCCCACAGCCCTTGCAGCTTGGTTCAGAGCCTGTTGGGGAAGGGAAGGAGCTGTACCCAGGGTTGGAATAGGCCTGCGTCCTGGCTCCCTGGGGTGGTGGGCCCTCGTCAGGCTGTCCATCCAGGCAGAACCAGTTGCAGCAGGTTGCCCACATGATAAAATCTGGTGCAAGGGAGAAAGGGGGAAAAGGTCAGAGGTAAGACACACCTCTACTGCCCTTTCCATCCCTGAGAGCCCTGGTGAGCAGTGATACTCAACCCACAGCCACCACCAGAGTCAAGGGGAGGGCAAGTTTTCAGGGATCACACATTTCTTGCTGCCTCCTCTACCACCACAGTTGCTGTTACATAGAAGAGATTAGTACAGACACTTGGTCTTCCAGGGCAAGACAGGCTGCCAAGTTGGCATACTACCTTTAAAAGATTACTGACCCCTGGTTGGTTTTTCTCTCCCCCCCCATTTTTTTTGAGACAGAGTCCCAAGCTGTCACCCATGGTGTCATAGCTCACAGCAACCTCCAACTTTTGGGCTCAAGTAATCCTCTTGCCTCAGTTTTTCTATTTTTAGTAGAGACAGAGGTTTCACTTTTTTGCTCAGGCTGGTCTTGAACTCGTGAGCTCAAGCAATCAATCTGCCTTGGCCTCCCAGAGTGCTAGGATTACAGGCGTGAGCCACCGCACCCAGCCTTTTTTTTTTTTTTTTTAAAACAGAGTCTTACCCTGTGGCCCTGGGTAGAGTGCCATGGCATCAGCCTAGCTCAAAGTGAGCTCAAACTGCTGGGCTCAAGTAACTCTCTTGCCTCAGCCGCCCAAGTTGTTGAAACTTAAGGCACTGCCACAACACCAAGCTAGCTTTTCTATTTTTAGTAGAGATGAGGTCTCTCTCTTGCTCAGGCTGGTTGGTCTTGAACTCCTGAGCTCAAGCAACCCACCCGCCTCAGCCTCCCAGAGTGCTAGGATTACAGGCATGAGCCACCACACCCCTGATTAGGTTTAATCTGAAATCAAACTTCAAATAAAAATATTTTTCTTGCCTTAGCAATTACAAATGACTCAACCCCCATTTTATCTAGGCATATGGGCTTATCTTTACAGCTCAGACAGACAAAACTTTACCACAGAGACACACAGACATATGATTCTACACTTACAATGACCATGGGGAAGACGTATTAGTTCTTTTATATAAATGAGAGGCAACCCAGACTTAAGCCAAAATACATAGCTAATACATAGCTAACACATCGAGCTGAGATTCTAAGAAGCCAGGTCTTCTGAACCACAGTGTCCTTTTCCCTATGCCATGTTGCCCTGTTCCCCCTCCCACCAGCCAGGAGAACTAATTCCTCTTACATCTGTACCCCCAATCCAACAGAAACGTCTATCACAGCCTCTAATGCAGTTTCTCCAACAGACAGATCTGCTCTTTCTTTGCTCCCACTAAGCCATAAATTCCTCTGGGGCAGCAACTACTTCTTATTCATATCTGTTCTGTACCTGAGCACTGTTGTACACACAGCAGATGCTCAACAAGTATCTGCTTCCTCGCTCCATCAGTGCCTCTGTAGGCTCTTTAAGGAGTTTGCAATTATTATCTGCATCTTACACATTAAATACAGGTACTGGAGACAGAGCTGATGATTTTTATCACCACGGAACAAAGAAGTTCCAAATCCTCAAATGTCAGAATAACCTAAAGATTCTAAGAAGGTCCATTAAAATGCAATGCACTGCTGTGGTTTGTGAGTATGCTTTTCTTGGTATTCTGAGATAGTCAATATGGACATTTTGAGACTAAATTCTCTGCTTACAGAGACAATAGAAGAAACATTTAGTGTCATTATTTGGTAACCATTTCACACAAGAGAATCATCTGCTCCTGACTCATTGTTCTAACAAAGGCACTTTCATAGTTCAAAGATGTGGTAAGCTGGAAGAATCCAAGAGGCCAACTGGTCCAACCCTGGTCATTTTATAAAGGAAAAGAATAAGGCACAGCAAGGGGAAGTAACTTCTTGGGTCACATAAGTTACAACATCAGGCTTCCTGTCTTCTCTAGGTTGTTTTGAGCTTTCCCACACTGCCTCCAGTGCCCCCGTGATACAATTCATTTCTTCTGCAGGGGCCTCTGTTTAACACCTGTCTGCCCACTTGCCCATGATGCCCTATGAGAAAGGGGAAATACTGGTCTTAATAGAGCCTAGGTAGCAGACAGCTCAGTAAGAACCACCAAATGAATGAATCATATACAATATTTAAATCTTAACCAACCACACATTCATTCAGTTTCTAGCACATCAAAAACATTTCTTTCTCAGTATTACTTGTCTGAGACTCTACGTTCCTGTAAGAGAAAGACCTAATTTGCCTTACTCGCAATCAGAGTTCATGTGGGATAATGCAACAGAGTGCTGCACGCGGTGTATGTACGAGAAAGTAAATGAGTTCTTTCTGAGCAAGAGAATGGGGTCAACAGAGGAGTAGCAGCCTTCTGAAATAGGAATTTTATAATTCTCTGAATCACCTGATAGATGCATCTGAGAGTGTGTAATAATATAAAGAACACAGGATCTGCAATCAGGAGGCCTGGGTCCCAAGTCCTGCTCTACTACTCCGGGCTATGTTACCTACCACTCACAAGCCAGACCCTTTCTGTTCTCTATTTTTCTCACCTGGACACTCTGTATGCTATAAAGCACTAAATAAATATTAGTTGTTATTATCAGCATTATAACAATGCCTTTAACATAATATCTCTGGAAGGCAAAGGTACAGAGTAAACCTACAAAGGTCACCACAATTAGCATTTGCCTTTCTGAGCTTGTTTTGTACAAAGCTGTAGGTGATTCGCTAACTTCTGTTAAAATCTCTACTCATGCACAAGGGCACGCAACCTTTACTGAAGCCAAGACCTTGCTGTTTCCAGTGCTAGGTGAGGAAGGTAAAGTAACTACCCTCTAGTTGTTCATGGTCAACTAGGGGAACTAGACTCATAAAAACCAAAATTGCAACCTCAGGGGATCAGTGCTTTCACTGTATATTGTATACAGTGAAACGTATACAATCGTATATGGTATACACTGTATACCATATTGGTAGGGGGGAGGCTACAAAGCTAGAAATGATCAGCTCTATAGGGGCAGGGGGGGAGGAGCAGAGAAGTCTTCTCAAATGAGATGCCACAGATCCTATCTCAATATGGAATGATGGGAATTTACCAGGAACTCAAGGGTAGAAGAAATAGTCAAGAAAAACAAAAACAAATAGTAAGATCCATGGCATTAAAGAAAATACAAAATGTTTACTAGGTCACTGGATAGGGGTGGGGTAGATGAGGGGTCAAACAGTAAACAAGGAGCCAGGTAAAACCTTGTTCTCCAGGGTAAGGAAGCTGGACTTTATCCCATATGTAATGGGACACAATTATGGGGTCTTGGCAGTCAGGTTTTGTGATCTCATCTGTGTGTGAGAGTAGGCACTTACGGAGTAAGCGACATGGGGACAGACAGCAAGGGATGGGTTGGAGGCAGGAAGTTGCAGCAGTATCATTGGCGAGATGTGCAGATGGGCAAATAAGAGAAAGGGACAGAGTGATCTCTGACAGGATTAGCAGGATGTGTCAATAAACTCAATGAGGTGAGAGAGGAGGAGAAACGGGAGTACTCTAGGACGTACCCTGGAGTCTCTGAATTACGCAAGAGGATCAGATAGTAGAATTAGCCACACACAGCAGCATGTGTCTGTAGTTCCAGCTACTCGGCAGGCTGAGGCAGAAGGATTGCTTAAGTCCAGGAGTTCAAGGCTGCAGAAAGGTAGTATATAACTGTGCCATTGCACACCAGCCTGGGTGATAGAGCAAAACCCCATTTCTTAAAAAATAAAATAAAAAGAGTGGAATTATTGACTGAAATAAAGCCCTTAGAAGAAAGAATGGAGGGAGATGCAGGAGAGGCAAGGATGGGCTAAGATGGGTTTTGTACCTGTGGGATATGCTGATGTATACGTGGGTACTTATCCGGGCTGGGAATCCCTGGCCCAGATAAGTACCCATGTATATATCAGATGGCCTGGGTCAGAGGTGGGCCTGGGAAAACCTCATCTACAGAGCAAGCAGAGGAAACCAATCAGCAGAACAGAGGAAAGAGGGAAGCTCAGAGGTGGGAGAACTAGAAGAGTGTTTTAAGTTTCAAGAAGACATTATCAACTCGGTGCCCCTAGCTCAGTTAGTAGGACGCCAGCCACCTTCACCAAGGCTGGCAGGTTAAAGCCCGGCCCGGCCCAGCCTAGGCCTGCTGAACAACAACGACAACTGCAACCTGTGGCTCAGTGAGTAGGGCGCCCGCCCCATATACCGAGGGTGGCAGGTTCAAACCCAGCCCTGGCCAAACTGCAACCAAAAAATAGCTGGGCGTTGTGGCGGGCGCCTGTAGTCCCAGCTGCTCGGGAGGCTGAGGCAGGAGAATCGCGGAAGCCCAAGAGCTGGAGGTTGCTGTGAGTCCTGTGACG
>CAUYPK010110005.1:0-27850 GCA_963574355.1 Loris lydekkerianus | reverse complement strand
ATCTCATCATATTGAGTATTACCGTTAAGAAATATGAAGTGTCCATCCTTATCCTTCCTTATTTCAGTTGGTTTAAAGCCTATTGCATCTGTGAATAGGATTGCAAAGCCTGCTTTTTTCTGCTTTCCATTTGTGTGGAGTGTAGATGACCATCTCTTCACCTTGAGTCTATATTTGTCTTTTAATGTAAGATGTGATTCTTGTATGCAGCAGATATCTGGCTTGAGTTTTTGTATCCAGTCAGCCAACCTGTGCCTCTTTAGAGGAAAATTTAAACCATTCACATTAATTGAGAATATTGATAAGACTTTTGCGAGTCTGGTGGACATTTTTAATCCTTTTGCGACTGTGGAAGTTGGAATTTGATCAAAATTTTCTGGTTGGGTTTACTTTTGTGGTGGAGGATTATGCTGGTCTCTATGGAAGATAGGTCTGAGAATATCCTGGAGAGCTGGTTTAGTTATGGCAAATTTCTTCAACATGTGTATGTCATTGAAGTATTTAATTTCTTCATCATAAATGAAACTCAGTTTAGCTGGGTACAGGATCCTGGGTTGAAAGTTATTTTGTTTTAGGAGATTAAAAGTCGATGACCATCCTCTTCTAGCGTGAAAGGTTTCAGCACAGAGATCTGAAGTTATTCTAATATTCTTGTCCTTGTAGGTGATGGTTTTCTTTCATCTAGCTACTTTCAGAATTTTCTCCTTCATTTTAACTTTAGTGAAATTGATTATGATGTGTCTGGGGGATGTCTTATTTGGGTTGAGTCGTGCTGGAGTTCTGAAACTGTCTGCTATCTGAATTTCATAATCTCTTGGCATATCTGGAACATTCTCCTTTATAATCTCATGGAGAAGAGACTCTGTGCCTTGTGAAGCCACTTCATCGCTTTTGGGAATCCCTATAAGATGAATATTGGTTTTCTTTGAATTATCTTTCTTTGAATTCTTTGAATTATCTGAGAGAGTGATCTGTTTTTGCCCTCCATTTCTCTTCCTCTTGGAGGGTTTGGGAGCATTCGAAAGCTTTGTCTTCAATGTCAGAAATCCTTTCTTCTGCTTGCTCCATTCTGTTACTGAGGAATTCTACTGTGTTTGTCAGATCTTTGAGGGCTGCAACTTCTTGTCTCAATGTGTCAAAATCTTTGGTCATTTTTCTTTGAATTCATTGAATTCTTGAGATACCTTTTGGGTTACGTCTCGGAATTCTAATTCGCTCTTATTTGCTATCCAGATTCTGAATTTGATTTCTGACATCTCAGCTATTTGTTTGTGCGTGGGATCTTGTGCTGTGTCTGCCCTATTTTTCCTTGGGGGAGTTGATCTACTCTGATTGTTCATATTGCCAAAGTGTTTCCTTTGATTTTGTCTCATGATTGTTTTTCACCATTGCCTCTGGCCGCCCTCAGAGTTGTGGGGGATCACTGTATTATTGCTGGATCTTTGTAGGGATTGACCCTGTGTAGCTCTTCTGGCGCTGCCCCAGTCAGGGAGTTCTGGTTTTGGGAGCAGCTCCAGAGTGTGACACCCCCAGATTCAGCAACAGACTGGGGGGTGCAGCTCTTACCGGGGTCCAGGAGGGTGCTGATAGCGGGTCCCTGCGCAGCTGTTCCAGAGGTTGGAGGGTGCCAATCATAGGTCCCAGCCTACACATAACTTTTATATGCATTGTGAAACCAAAAAATCTGTGTGGCATGCTTTGTTGAAATATTTGTTTCAACATTTGTTTTACTGCAGTGGTCTGCAATTGAACCTGTAATATTTTTGATGTCCATCTTTACTTTGTCTTATATTAATAGAGCCCCTCCAATATTGTTTTGGTTAATGTTATATAAGTTTATCTTCTTCTATTCTTTTATTATTAACTTACCTATATTAGTAGGTAATCACCATTCATGTGATTATTCATATAATTTAGGTCATTTTGTTTCTTGCTTTCCATGCATTCCCTCCCTTGTTTTTCATTCCTCTGAGTTCCCTTTTCTGCTTTCTTTATAGTTATATGAATATTTGTTTGTATTTCATTTTAGTTTATCTACTGAGATTCAGAATATTGTTATGTATTTCATTCTATTGTTGTTTTCAGTAGATGCTTTAGGGATCATAGAGTATATACTTAACTTTTCATCAACACCTAAAATCAATCTTTTGCCAGGTTAGTTACCTTATCACCTTATGCAGCTTTTAAACTTTCCCCTTTTATACTACACTCATAGCAAATAATACATCTATAGCCACTGAAAATGCTATCATACAATGTTTTGTTTTTTGCCTTCAACAGTAAAATGCATGTCAGTGAACTCAAGAGGAGAAAAATAGGCTACTATTTACCCAGACATATACCCATTTTCCTACTTTCTTTTCCTTTCTGTTATTATAAGTTATCTTCTGGTATTGTTTGCTTTCTTTCTGAAGAAATTTAGCAATTAATTTAGCTGGCTTAATATTTTCTTAATTTTTCATAATCTGAGGCTGTCTTGATTTCCTCTCTATTCTTGGAGAATATTTTTTAGTGAATACAGAAGTCTGTGCTGACAGTTCTAATCTTTTGGAACTTATAGAATATGCCACTTCTCGGCCTCTGTTTTTTGATGGGATGTGTAAAGTCATTCAATTCATAGCTCTCTATGGGTAGTGTGTTGTTTTCCTCTCCTGATTTCCAGATTTTTTTCTTACATTTTCAATGATTGATTATGATGTGGCTGGGTATGGATTCCTTTGGGTTTATCCTGTTTGGAATTTACTAAACTTCTTGAACCTTTAATTCCTTTCTTTCACCAAACATGGACATTTTTAAGTACTATATTCTTTTTCCTCTATTCTGGGCCTCTCATGATGCAAATGCTGGACCTGCCCACATGCACAGTGGACATTGTCCTACAGATACCTGGGGATCTGTTCTTTTTATTCCACAATATTTTTCCTTCTGTGAGATAATTATCTGAATGGATCATTTCTATTAATTTCTCTCCAAATTCACTTATTCTTTATTGTGGTATTTCTATTCTGCTATTGAGTTTATCCAGAGATTATTTTTAACCTTGGTTGTTATATTTTTTGTTCTAGAATTATTCTTTCTTTATATATATAAAGTAATATATATATATGTAGAAATATTATGAAAAGAAATGTATATATTTCATAGTCTTGGAACAATTGCTCCATACATTCTGAACAGGTTCTATAGCTGCATCACAGGGAGGCCCAGGGTGGAATGTGCTTTCTCCATCTCCAATGGAGAACCACGACCAATCCTTCCAACTAAAGATAATGAGACAAAAACTGCTTTATTAACCACAAACACTAAGCAAAATATATAACATGTATAATAATCTGGCTGTGTAAAGCCAACAGGCTGAATAAAACAAATTCATTTTGGAATTGATGGGCCCCAGCTGATCTTTGCTATGACCAATGACTTTTTATTCGGCATGCCATCTGGCATTTATTTGCTACCACTGAAAATACTTTCAATATGGCAATTGTTGCAAATGTGGGTTATCCACAATATCATCAGAGGCAAATAGTTGCCCTTTTTATTCTTTAAGTCTTACAAGCACTGATTTATATTGAGAGAACTGCTGATTAACACAGATTTTTAAAAGCTTAATCAGGGCAATTCTCAACTGTCACATGCAAAGTCAAATCTATAGAGTGCCATGATCTCTCTGCTGAAACAGCCAGCAGTTAGAACACTGTTGTGTACATTAATTACTGACACAGCATCAGCAGAGATAAATCAGGTCTATGCATAATATATATTTCTGAAGAGTTGTGAATAAAATAAATTTTGAAAGGGGGATTGACTGGAACACTATAATCAATCCTTTTTTAAAGCAAACGATTACCACCTGATTTTTGATATTATATATGTGATTACTTTCCTAAATCAGGTTTATATATTTTCATGTAGATTTGAATTCCTGTTTTGTGAGTGAGTTTCTCCCTGTAATTCACAGGTTGGTCTAGGGCAACATGGCAGGTTTGTATACCAGTAAACATGACTTTTCAGGCTATATTATGCTTTTAGTAACTACAGGACACAGTAGTTAATTAGCTGCTTTTGCAGTTATCACACTGCAATCATCAAGAGGACCAAGAGGACCATTTATTTCACTCAAGGCTGAGAGTAGGCTCCTGGAGAGAGGCAGGTGGTACTCACCTGTTGATGAAGTCCAGACAGCTAGGGGGACAGCTTCGCACCAGAAGCCTTGCACTCTGCAGCTCAGTCACAGACTTCCCAAATGACCTTGGAGAAGTCACTTTGTTCCCCATCAGTTTCCTTTTCCCTCAGATGCCAATGCTTTCAAAGCCCAGCATTTTCAGTTATGATAGGAAAAATCTGTAAAGGCCTTTAATGTACTTTTATGTACAAATATATCTTTTGTCTCAATTATGAGAGATAGGCAAATTGTTACTACCATGCCCTTTTCACACATTAACAAACTGAGGCTCAATGACATTAGGACAACTAAGTTCACATAGCATAAAAAACACACACACACACACACACACAAAAAAAAAAACAAAAACAAAAAACCTCCAACTCAGTTTTTCCAAATCTAAACATTCATGGTCCTTCTTCTACAACTTCCTAACACTAAAACTACTGTTAGTTAAGAATAGAATTACAAAGAATTGTTTCCTGTTTAATTCTACTTGACAAAGGGCAAGAAGGTCTTAATGCAAGAACAGGTATTAATCTCGAAGTTTTGAGCATTTATTTGATAAACTTAAATTCTAATATTTCATATGTGTGATAGTTCAGAGGCTGATCATGTATTAGTCCTAGCATTTGTAAAGGAAAAATGTTGTATCAACACTACAGAGTTGGTTATTTGTAATCACAGGTAGCTCTTATTTTTTGCAAATGCAGCATAAAGAGATAAAGTTCTGCTCATGTTTTTGACAGTGTACCTTCAAGCAGAAATATGTGTAATTTGTCATGTTTCTCTCTATTTTTGTCAGATTTGTACAAAGGTATAAAAAAATTCTTATTATTATCTGTAAGTTTTTTTTTTTTCCTTTCCTTTCCACAACAATGAATACAAAGGCTACAAATTCTGTTTGTCTCTGAGTCACAGAGAGTTACCATGGGCTAAATAACTAAGACTTTCACCCATAGCATTTTCAGATGGAATCTTATTATAGCTTATTATAGCTTATGAGATTGTCAGTGCCCTTGAAATTTTCATTATTTATGCAATTGGGAAACAGCTGGGAGACATTGAATTCTGGGCTGCAGCAGACCACCTGAATTTTTTTAATATAATGGAGTAAAAATAACTGGGTATCTATAATTCTTCCCTTTTCAATTTTATCAATAAAACATTTTCTCTCCAAAAATTATGGAAATGACTAGAGTTGCATAGAAGCCTGTTGCCTTAACAGGTATAGGCTGGCAGATCATATTGCCTCTTTGATAGAACACATGACAAGAGGTTAGATCATTATAATCAAATATAATCAAATTAGCATTTCAATCCTAGTTCCAATCATCTGATTATAATTTATCTTAAACAGTGTGATTAGAAAGTGATGTTTGATTCCATCACTCCTTTTACGCTGTAATGATACCTAATCTGTATTCCAGGAACAGATATTCTCTGTAATGATCTGATTTTTCTAAGCAAATATTTATCTAGATGATGCATATTAATTTAGGACCCACAAAATGTCAGGTCTTTCATGTTTAAACAGAAGATTGACCTGTGATCCATTGAAGTGACCCATTATGGATTGTTGTGTTCATTAGGTCTTGTAGCTTTGAAGGTGAACTGCTCAACTAACTTTTCGCACTCTCCAGAGTGTGGAAGGGTAGACAGACAATTTAGACATGTGAATAAACTGATAAATTATAACGGGGTAGGGAAAGGATAATCTTATAGCAGCATATAGTAAGGAGGGAATTGAGGGTAATAAAAGGCTTTTCCTGAACTATGGTGTCTGGGCTTCATAAGGGTAGCAATGAATTGTTTCCATTCACCTCATCATGAAACCTTCATGAAGATCTCTGTCTGGAGTCAATGAGGAGTATCAGGAACAGGTCAAGTACATCTCATTTTAAATACCAGCTCTTTACAGAGCAATTGTGTGAAACTGGACAAATTACTTACCTCTGAGCCTCAACTTCCTCATCCGGACAGACAAGAATCACATGTGGGTCACAGGGCTAGTCTGAAGATTAATAAACTAATATATTGTAAGCATCTGTGACATGAAAGTCATTAAATAAATGGTAGTTCTGACACTCTGGAAATCTCTGCCACCACCTAACACACTTTCTTTTGTAATACCCAATTAGGGTTTCTACCTAATTAAGGTAGCGACTGAAACAGAAATGAGTTGATCTGATTTGTCTTTTATTTTATCCAAGTAAATAAAAATGGGTCTTCATATAAACTGCTTGGTTTATTCAATTCAGAATAAACTGAAATATCACAAATCCTGCATTTTGTATAATATAGAACACAAAAAGCAAGTAGAAGAAAATAAAGGTGCTCATAGTTCCCACCACCCCCATTAGGTTGATAAGTGAAGGACAGATCTGTTTTGATAAAGGTGAAGGGGGGGTGAAATAGTACTAAAACATAGAGAAGGGAAAGATCAACATATTCCTGCATCTCCTTGGGGCTCTGTGGCTGCTCTCTCTCTTAACTATCTTCAGAACTCCTCATTCCCACACATTTTTCAACCCACTCCTTTAGGCTTTTCACTCCCAGATTGATGTGTGATGCTTCATGCTCCCCGCTGAGCTTCACACTGGAACATTCTATCATTGGAGGATCACTGAATTTGGTTCATAACCTTTAGATCACTCCCCATTCAGTGCATTAAAAGTGGAATTCATCCCCTCAGTGAATGCTTCTGAATGTTCCCCATTACTTCTCAGTACATTGTCCACCCAGTTATCCAAGACCGAAACCTCGGAGTTGATTCAGGCTGTTCCTCTCTTTCAGCCAGATCTCTAATCTCACATACTATCAGTCCTCACGTCCTAATCTCCTGCAACCTTTCATCCTGTAGCACAGATATTGCCAAAAACAGCACCAGCACACACCCCTAGGTAGAGCTGAAGAATCAGCAGCAGAGGTATTGTTTAGGAGTTTGTTAGAAGTACAGAATTTCAGTCTCCACCCCAGATCTACCAGACCAGAATCTGCATTCCAGGGGATCCCATTTTAACAGTCATCAAACTTTTCCATTGCTTTTTTTTTTTTAATTATAAAGATTTCAAATGCAAAAAGATTACCTATAATATAAAACACACAGATATCCCCACTCAGATTTATTACATATTAATAATTAATAAATATCTTCTTTAGATATTTAATTTTTCAAAAGTTGTTTTGGAAGACATCTTACTAAATTGGCCAAACTAGTCTTTCATTCCCAGGCTTATGAACCATCTATTTCAGCCTCCTAAGTGGCTGGGATTATTGGTGCCTATCACCATGATTAAGTGGTAAAATATTGGCATTGAAGGCCACACTTACCCTTAGGGTGAACAACTTCTCCCAGGTTTCCTGGGACCGTCCAGATTATAGCACTGAATGTCCTGTGTCCCTGGAAACCTCTGAGTCCTGGGCAGTCCTAAAATTCATGTACACCTTTCTCTCTCCCATATATTTACATATTCGTCACATTTGCATTTTTTCATAAATGATACACAGAATTATTTTGCATGTTTATCTTTAGACAAGTAGCATCACGTTGTACACATTTCTCTTCAGTTAGCTCTGTTCCACAGAGCATTTCCAGTTTTGACATTTATTCTAAAGATATATGCATTGAGTTATTTTAATTGCTGTATCCTTTGAAAGAATATACTCTATTTATCCAGTCTCTTATGAGGTTGTTTCCAATATTTTATTGTTTTAAATATATGTCAGTCCCCCCCAAAATGAATAAAGCTGCTATAAACATCAATATATATAAATATATGTCAGTCAACATTACAAATGTCTCCTTGTGCATATTTGCAAATTTTCTAGGGAATGTATCTTGAAGAGGTATTATATTGCTAAATCCTTTAGTATATCCATTTTCAGCCTTACCTCAAGGGGTGCAATGGCTCTCCACATGTTTATAACAGTTTGTGTTCTACCATCAGCAATGCGAAAACCCTTTTTTTGGGGGGGGCCCACTCTGCTTAGTGCTATCAGAGTTATGGTATGTTGGCAGCTGATGGGTGTGAGATGATATTTCATTTTTTTAAATAGTTTTTTTTCCCTCTGCTTTAGTTAAGTGAAGCCCTTTCCCCATGCTTGTGGCCTGTTCAGTTTTCTGCTCTATGACTATTTGTGCACATATATTACCCAATTTGGTACTGAGGTGCTCTGGAAACTAATCTTTTGTGAATTACATGAATTGCAAGTTTCTTCTCCAAGTGGCAGATTTGCCTTACATTTTTATCTGGGAATTCTTTTGCTCTATATATTTTAAAAAGTTTTTTGAACAATTGAGATATAATTTGCATACCAGAAAACTTACCATTTAAAAGCATACAGTTCACTGGCTTTTAGTAATCTTTTCTCTTACTGTTTATGCTTTTTATCTTTTATTTTAGAAATCTTTCCTGTCCTCATACCATAATGCCATTCTTCTCCATTTAAAAAAAATTATAAATCTTTGTTTCTGGCATTTATGTATTTTTTTCTGATAACAGTGGATTTATTGTGGAATGATATATTTATCAATTTAATGTTTAACCATTTATGTATCCATATCTGAGATCTGAGAAGTTTACAAACTTCCATCATGCACTTATGTTGGCAGAACGGTACAAATAACTTGGTAAGATTTTATAACCTTGGTACATCTGTGTCTCACAGTTGTGTTTATGTTGATGTGTGGTGGTGTCTTGCTGAATGGTGTTCATTATTGTTTTTGTGTGCCACCTCGAAAATGTCAGAGCTTGAATTAGAGCAATGGACAAACATTACATTTCTTATTAAACTCAGCAAGACTGGAAGTGAAATCAGGGACGTCTTAGTCCAAGTTTATGAAGATAGTGAAGAAAATGGCGTGTACAAATGGATTAAACGTTTTTCTGAGGGGAGAGAAAGAATCACTGATAAAGACAGGACAAGCATAAAAAATGAAAAAAATTGAAAAAATTCATTGAATTATGTGACTTTGAGAAGCATAGCAGCCCCAGTAACATCAATACTGAAACAGATAGGAAAACCTTAACTGAAAATCTTGGCCAACAACTCATAGCAGTAACGCACCAACTCACACAGCAATGTCTATGAGGAAGTTTTTAGCCATAAACAAATAACTGTCCTGATGGCCATTCCAGAAAAAAAGAGTTCTAAAATTGCTTTGAAGGGTAGACTACGCACTGGTGTCAGTGCATAGTTTCCCAAGGGGCGTACTTTGAAAGTGACCATATTCATATTCAGCAATGAGGTCTGTAGCACTTTTCCTAAAACGAGTTCATGAACTTAATTGTCAGATCTCCAAAGATAGCAAATTGTCTTAGCATCATTTATTAAATAATCTATCCAATATGTCCATGTTCCGTGGTTGGTAATGCCACTTCTATCATATATCAAGTTACCATATAGACATCAATCAATTTATAAGCTTCATATTCTTTCAGTTAATCTGTAAACCAATATTGTAAAATTTATTTTTTTATTATTTCTAATAAATTTTGTGTCTCCAAAGCATGTCTTCTCACCTTTTCTTTTTCATAACTATCTTTTCTTTCTGTGCCTCTTACTGTTCCACGTAAATTTTAGGCCCAATCTATGAAATTCAACAAAGAATAGTCTTGTTGATTATGATCAGAGTTACATCAAATTGACAGATAGTTCAGGAAGAACTAACATATCTCACTATTAACATCCTTACCTATTTCCATCTATAATTTGATAAATCTCAATTTCCTTAGGTCTCTCTTTTATTCCTTGATGTTTTCATGTGTTCTTTTTTTTTTTACTCCATGAATGCCATACATTTAATATTATCAAATTTCTTACTAGATTATCTTATAGTTTTTACCTTTTAAGTCAGGTTCATAGTTATTTTAATGTCATATTAGTTATTTATCTTTGCATCATAACTAAAACAAAAATAGGAGTCCCACAAACCTTAACTTGTACAGTGTGTCATTTTCGGAGGTGTGTTTTCCATATCTAAGTACTGAGATTATTTTAATTTAAATAATTAAGTGATATTTTTACCAATGCCAAAGGCCTTTTTAAATGCACTATGTTTCTGTCTGTGTTTGAATAGCCTCTTGTGTTTAATCCAGAACACTAATCTACTTAATGATCATAGGACCTCAAATGCCATTTGAAAATATGAAACCTTTATCTTTTAATTCAGTTTTGCTTTCATGCATAGCATGGCTTTGAAATCACAGTTGTGGTATTTATTAGCTGTCTTTGCAAAACTGTGGGTAATACATCTTTCACATTTCATTGAGAAGAAAAGAAATTTAATCCCACCAGGATCTCCATTATTAGTGCTTCCTCTTGATTTTTTTTTTCCCCAAGGGGATTTTATGTTGGCCAGATGGTGCTCTGAAGAACCTTTAGACAGATCAGCATTTTAAAATGACAAAGTAAAAAATCAAAAATCTATTTCTGAGTCAGGAGATTAAATTATGTATCTTGTCATCTGTCTCAGTATGTCCAAACTTGTCAATATTTGGTTTGCATTCAATATTGCACAATTACTGTCTTATATACCCGAAGGCCTTCATTTTCAGTAAAGTTCTGTTGTTACTTTATTCCACTCAATTACACTCTATAGTCCCTTGAATTCTAACAATTCTAAAGAAACCACATCTTTACATTAGATCTACTCTCAACTGAATGTAAAAAATTTCAGCAGCAGCAAAATTTAAATATCTCTTTCCATATTCATCGCAGAATATTTATCTTCCATGGAGCAGAGCTGCTGAATGAAATGTTCTAGAATCAATCTGGTAGGAAATTGTTTATTTCTCAAAATTGGCCCAACACTCATTTTTAAACATCCTAACGCTTCTGACCTTCAAGTAGCTGCCCTTGTAGTCAAAAATCTCTTAAAAGGAGTATTAATTACAAGGTCATATATTCTATCATAAATGGCTCCAAAGTGCATAGCATCTCAAAGGACGCATTCCAAATCTTTCACGTATGGAATAAATAAAATCAGTCTTCATTTGGAGCCTTCTCACCCTTGCCCATTGTCTTAGTGATGTCTAAGAATGGGTCCTTTCTCTATAAAACCAGATATCTCATTTCTAGAAAAGTGTTAAATTATTTTGTTTTAGCTTTGCAGTAAAAGGATGTATCTTTTGCTTTGCCTACTTATTCCTGTATTAGATTCACAATTTGCTCATCCTGTTCTGGCTACACTGAAGAACGTGAGTTTTGCCAAACGGATCATTTCATTTCTTAACAGTTTTGTCCCAGGGGGAGGGCATCAGGGACTGACCCCACCAATGTTGTGATTTTTTATGTTCTGTGGACACACATAAACAAATATACAAGACAAAACATTGGTGGGGTGAGTCCCTAAGCCCCTTAGGATGTGTTAGCCCTCTGCCTTCGTCCGCAAGAGTCTTTGTGTCTGGAAACCATTTCCCTTTCTTCATTGTCCATTTATTTATATCTACTTTTCCTTTAAAATTCTGAACAAATTTATTTATATCTACTTTCCTTTAAAATTCTGAACAAATTCCATATTTATGAGGAGTTCCCTGACACTCCCCCCCTCCACACAGACTTAGCTGTATTCCCTTTTTCCACTCCTCTAATAATGTTTCATTGATTAGCTCAATCGGAATTACTTGTCTACACTCTCTTATTAGATTTTCAAGTCTTAGCAATCAGAGTACCTCATTTATTCATCTTTAGATCCAAGGACCTAGTCCAGAACTGCCATGGTAACAGGCATTTAATGTACATTTATAAACAAATAATTGATTGAATTGAACATGCTGAAAAGGGTAAAATTATTCTTAAATTCTGGAAGAGGACACTATGCTTCTCCTATACTGAAGTCAGTATCTGTGACCATAATGATACTCTATTTTTTAAGTTTAAGTTTTAAAGTTTTTTATGAAACTGAAGTAAATCTCACAATTCCCAGTGGAAATAAGAAAAAAATGGGGGGGGGTGTCCTGAATTTATTTCCCAAAATTTATATTTAGTATAGAAAGCATCTAAAAAAAAAAAAAAAAAAAAAAAGGAAAGTAAAATAAGATTTCCATCTAAATTAGCTCCCGAGATTGCTTTATAAACAAACTTTAACATCAGTTTGTAAAACAGCAAGGGCAATTGAAGTTGACAGAATTAAGGGCTGAACATCTTTACTCAACTCCGATTATTTTGGTGAATGACTGGGGGAGGCATCAGTAAGGAGATCCAAATGGACCAGAACATAGCAAACCATTTACAATGGCCCAAATGAAATTTCACACTTTTTTTTACCTCATTTAAAACTGAGCCAACATTTTTATTTCCCAAACAGAAAAATATAAACCAAATTATAAAATTCCTCATTTATGTTACATAATGTTTCCTGTGTTTATTTGCTTTCTTGCTCATTACTTTTCTGATAACCACCAAGATTGGACTTTCTATTAAGACAATTACAATGATTTCACTAAGAATGTGCTGGATGCTTGAAAGAGGAAGCAACATTTATGAGTTTCAAAACAGCAGTGTTTGAAAACATACGCATGAAAGAAATCTTGGAAGTATTCTTGGAATTATTATTATTTTTTTTCTACTTACTCCACCAGCCCTCCCCAACTTAAAAAAAAAAAAGCTCTGGGTGGAGTTAAGAATTCTTTTCAAATGTTAAACAATACCTGGATATCCTGAAAAATGTATTCTTCTTTATCTAGTGGGAAAACACTTTAAAGTCTCCTCTTTTTTTTTTGCTAAGAATAGTTTAGCATGAGATTTACTCAGTGGTTTATGTTTTGAATAGAAAGTGCAGTTTTAACTGCCTGAAATATAATGAATGCCATCTGTGTTTATTTTCTCTTCCAAAACACAATTCTCTTTTTTCCAAATATAACATGTACATGCTCCTAATAACCCAGATAAATGTATCAACTCAACTAATTCTTTATTTTAGCTAATGGTGAAACTAGACATGTACTATAAAAAAATGTAAACTTCATTGCAAATACAGGGTATAAATCATATAAAATCTATAAATTCAAAAAATCTTAAGCATTCTGATAAATAAGGAATCATGTGTTTTCTATACATTCACCAGGGTGGAGGTTGCTATGGAGTGAAAAACAGGTGTACCGTGCACACCAGGATGTAGTCAGTGCACAGATAAAGGGACCAGAAACCAAGGACCACAGAATCACATTGACCTCATTTTCCCAAATATGAACCACCTGCTAGGCCTCTCACACCTCTATCTGGAAGAGCAGCATCTGGCATATGGAGACCACTTGAAAATTAAATTTAAATTTATTAATAATTATTTTAAATTACAGCAGAATCTCCACAGACCAGTTCCCCACATTGACTATCTCCTTAAGTTGATCTATTTTTAGTAGACTGGACATGCATCTCACATACTTATCAGTGCGGTAGGCCTAGTTCCTTATGTTGACCAACTCCATATGTTGACCAGTTTGTTGGTCAACTCACAGAGGTTCTACTACACTTTAAATACACTTACTATAAAGGGATATACAGCTATAACATCATTATATATTTATATTGGGGGCTGATAAATTTCTGCAAAAGTCATTCTGACAGTTTTCCAATGTAGAAAGTGGACTTAATTTCTTTTCCATCAAATCATCCATGAAGAAAAATTAAACATTTTATTTAGAATTTATTTGCATTTCAAAGCATGCTTAAAATCCATACATCCTTTTTTATTATAGCCTGACATTTCTTTCATAGCTATCATGGTGCTCAAGAACACCCTAACATGATTTTTTTTTTTTTTTTTTGTCTATATTCAGAGAGACATACCTTCTGACATCAGCCCTAACGTTTATTCTAGAAAGTTTACTTGGTGCCAGGTTTTCTATTCTCAGGAAATTGAGGATATGTTATAAGCCGTCTCAATGGACACGTCCCTAAAATAGACAAGCACGTATGACTTAGCTACTAATATTTCCTTTTTCCATCTGAGTCTTCATAGGGAGCGAGTTAGGCAGAATTGTTTAGGAACAGACCATTTCCGGAATCATTGTGATACTCATTTGAAAAACAAAAACATAAGAGCACAGAGGCTAGATTGCTGCAGCTATCTGGAAGACATGGGAATTTTAACTGAAGAAATTCTTCTGATTCTAATTCTCTTTTATTTCTCAAGTGTGTGTTCCTCTCTGGAGCAACTGACAGGTGCATCCTTCTCCTGACATACAACCCTGAAGGCAGGTCTGCTTCTCATTTCTCTTTGCCCAGGAACAGCTCTAAAATAAATTCTTAATTTGTTCCAGGAAAATGCTTAACACATCCCACACGTATGTATTTCTTTTGTGTAAATGCGCTTGCTTTGCTCTTTATGACTTTACATTATTCAAATCTAGCTTTTCTTGGGCTCTAAACTTGTTTCCTGAAGTTGTCTTATATGTGTTATGTGAGAACAGACATTCACATCTCAACTGTTTATTCATAGCTCTCTTTTCTCTGACGTCTACTAGATATGTTAATACATGATGGCAAAATAAAACTGGCCATAATTAAATAACCAATTCTGATTTATAAATTTTTAACTAAGCAGGAAAGATGTCATTGAAATTGTTAAAATATTATTAATCAAACACAAAATACATAACAAAATAAATAACAAAAGAATGCTTACTTTCACTAATGAAGGCAACTTTTTGTATATTAATTTGCACATTTTGTCAAATAATATAGCACATTAGAAAGTGAGGAGTATTTAATATCTCTTATAAAGACTTTATGTAAATACCAATCTTAAAATCTCTTGCCTTGGTACTCTTTCAAAATATAACTGGATAAAGGAAAGACTGATGTTGCCAAATTTGACTAATACTCACGAGAGGATATTCCCAATATAAGCATAGTAGGAGCAACAGTAGGGCGTGGTTCCATCACAGCAGTAAGATCTGCATTCAGTGCCACATTGAGCAAGGCAATCTACAAAATAAGCAGTAAAGGCATCAGGAAAAATTATTCTATTTGACATTCTAGTTAGCCAATGACCACTCTTTAGTACCTTCCTTATAAAACAAGAGTTTAAACTAGACTCTCTCCCACTTTAAGCTGGTAAAGGCAAAGACCATTCTTCTTGAATCTTTTGCACCAAGAACCGTCATTGGCAATTAGGGATGGTTGAATAAGGTAATCAAAGAAAGAATGAAAGAATAATTCAATAATCAGTCACTAAATTGATCAATAAAATTTTTACAATACGTTTCAAATTACAAAGTTTTCTGACTTACGGGTATGATAGTTTCAAGTAACCACAATTAATGGAACAGGTTATTGACATGGATAATAAATTAGAATAATTTCAAAATAATGCATACCTTTCATGACAATGCATTGTAAGCTTTTTTTTCATATCCCTTTTTACCTTCACAATTACAGCTGGCATACATAAAGTAACATAAATCAGTCTGCACCCTTTCCATTTTTGGATTGGAAGAAGATGCGTGCGTTACAAGAAGTTCCCATAGGTAATTTATTTGTGAGTACTTATGAGTTTAACTAATGTTAGATTGAAGAATCAATAAACTATCAAAGAGCACTATGACAAGGGGGGGTTATTTTGGGATTTATAGTATTTGTTGGAAGAAGCAAAACTAAATTACTATTTTTCTATATATTTTTCAGCAAGAAAAATTATACCAAAAATGTTGAAAAAAATTACCCTAACTTTTAAAATTCTTTATTCCACCTAAAGGATTTATGTTTAACAAGTTAAAGTACTCATTGAATTATAATCAGTAGTATAAATTATTACAGATATGTCAGTTTCAAGGATATGATTAGGAAAACATTAAGTATAGCCTAATGATTTGTTGTACATTTAAGAGTCAGAAAATAAATCATTTTGAACTCAATTCCTGAAGGTAATATCAACTACTATATAAACTTTACCAAACTGTTACTTTCCTATTAAAATTATCACAGGGTGACAAAGTGAGACTCTACCTCAAAATAATTATCATATTAAAGGTACAGAATATCATATTTATGTCAACATGTAATATAATTGATTTATCTAAAGGGGAAATTTTACAATATTTTTAAATTACCTCCCTGCCAAGATGATTCTTTACAAATGGAGGTGATAAAAAGATAGCAGAATTTATGTACCTTTATCAATAATGCATGGCTTTCATGAAACAAGTGAAAAAGTTCATATTTTTATTCCCTCAATTTTATTTCTATGTCACAGATTGATAAACACGACCCTGGAGGTTTCCTTCTGGGTTATGGTAAGAAGGGGAAAATAATTACCTTTGCAAGATTTAGTAACTCTATTAAATCAACTTTTAGCAGAAACACAATCTCATGATTTAGATTCAAGGGAGAAAAACAATCTCCTGACAATAAATGCTTTTGAAGAGTACATCATACTTTTTAAGGCTGCTTATTTTTTCTCAGTGAATTTCTAGAGCTTTCATTTGTAGTGCTGTTTAATTTATTCAGATATTTAGACTACGTCAAAGGCTTAGCAGGGATGTTTTACTTTATGCTGTTAGAAGTTACTCCAGTCGTGAGAGAGCTCAAGTCCCCACTGTCTTAGAGAGTAGAACAGCTAATGTGTAAGTAATTTTATGGGTGCCATTTGAATGATGCCCAGGACAATGACAGTTTATTAAACTCTCCATGAAGATCAAAGATTCAATTACTACTTATTATATTCCAGTGACTACTATTATAAGGACAGGATGTTACCAAAATATTTTGAGCCAATGTTACTGGAAACCAAGCTCCAAATCTTATAGCCAAATAGCTGGAGCATACCTGCAGAAAATGTCCAGATCATGTCACGCATTGGTCATGATTTCTAAGATATTTTCCAGTTCTCTTGTCTACTTCCCAGATTTAAGCAACCAAAAAAGAGAGATTTAACAGCATGTCAAATACGTTGGCAATCATATTTCCAAACTGAAGTTTCTACCACACCTTATTTCATTATGTACTTTCTCTGGCTTATTTGAGAATAACGCTATCAGTATCAGTATTTGGCACATATAGGAGCCCATATATTTTGGCCCTTTTTCTCACTTGACAAAGAATAGAATATTCAAATTTGTCCACAGAATACTTCTGTGATAATATTCAAGTTAATATCCCTGAAAATTAGCCAGCTCAAACCTTCTTCAATAACTTTTTGCTGAAAGTCATCATCTATAACAGCATTTTCCAATTCACTCCTGCCCCCCAACTTAAGGAATGTGTAGAACAGGAAAAGTAATATCTGGCTTAAAGCACTTGCTTAGAAATGAATCTCGCAAGCCATAGCTAAGATAAGAGAGGAAGGAAAGGGAGGGGAGAGAAGTTACTGGCTAAGTCCCCCGGAAGGCAAAACCTTGAGCGGATCCTGTCTTTGTAACTTGCAGTGGGAGCTGGATGATAATATCAACACTTCACTCGGTCTCTTTCCAAAAGGGACTCCATAGTCACATGATGCTTTAGGTATGGAAAGCTTGCTCTTATTTGATTAACCAAATGGAATATGAACTTACTGCATTTGTTGTGGGGATAATAATTCAGGTTATGCATAGTGCATCTACTCAAGTTTTTGTCCCATAAAGCGACAATTCATTTAACAAGGTATCTGAACTATTTTTTATTTTTGTGGTGTTCCAGCATCTAACCCTGATCTTCACTTCCAGCCATATCTCTTAGTTCCAACCAAGCTGAAATATCCATTGTTGCATCTACATATCTCATGATTTTTGCCTTGGTTCATGCTACGTCTGACTCCTTAGGGCTTCCCTATATCTCAAAGATCTAGTTCCTTCAATTCCTGCTCAATTGAGTTTTCTTGGGTTAATATTCATTGAGCTCCATTTTGCTGAATAAAATAGACATTTCCCTCACGGAGCTTTCCCTCTTAATCCAGCAATAAGGTCCTCTCCTTTAAATACCTACAAAACGTGATTTTTACCTCTCCTGTGACACAGCCTTCTATGCGTTAATTTATGGGCACTCCTTATTTCCTAGAGAAGACTCAGAATGTGACCTTTGTTTGAGGTATCACATAGCAGACCTTGTTCAACAAATACTAGTGAGTTGAATGAATATGAAAAGCATAAAAGAGCCTCTGAAATAAGAAGTCCAATAGTTAACACTAAAGAACTTATTAGCTACACATTTCTTATCAAAGTCAACCTACTATTGACTTGGCAACTACTCTGTAGCCTACTAGGGAAAGATGTGAAAGAATAGAATTGAATGGAGTGAAAACTTTCTCAACTAACCACCCCCTGGAGCTGGACAGCTTTACTGGTTTCCTGAGCCCTGGGGAGTTGGACGCCTAGCTCTGTGGAAACAGGAGGAAGGAAAGGACAGATGTGTAAAGTAGAAGCTTTCAGTTTACCACAGGGAATAAAATAAGACAAAAGAAATAATAAAAGAAAGAAAGAAAAAAGAAAATGGAGTGGTTGAGTAAGATTGAGCAAGTGAAGGTATTAAAACTTCATTTCCTTTCTTCTGTTTTCTTATTTTTGTTTTCTTTTGTTCATCAGAGATGGTGGGAAGAGTCATCAGCTGGAAGTTGCAGGCCAGGACAGATGGTCAGACAGACTGGAGAGAGGCTAACAGCAAAGGGACGGCCCGGAAGCAGGAGGGGAGTGTGAATGATTTAAATTGATGAACTAATTAAGAGATGTTTAAAAGTATAAAACTAATATTTGATGCAGATGATTCCTTTAGTCCCTCAAATGCTGAAAACCTTATATAGATTTAAGTAAAAAAAAAAAAAAATACTGTACACAGATCAGAATGTGGAGTCTTTAAACAGGAAAACTTTTCTTTTATGAATTTCTGCATTAGAAAGTCAGATTAAAACATCTTTAATATAATAACTTCTAGACAGGCACAAATTTACATTTCAATAAACAGACTGAAAATTTCTCTAGAAGTTATGGTAACTCCTTTCCAGCAAGGTTGAATGAGAATTCAATCCTTTTGATGTTCAGGTAAAAATGAGGAAAAACATCTTCATTTTAATTGCAGTATCTTTTTGTGTATCAAAAGGTGAATTGCAGGGCTACACATACATTTAGTACTGCAGGGTCTGGGGTAAGCTTGTGATTTTTTTGTCACATGAATTTAAAGACATGAAAACATTTTATAAAGAACTTTGTTTTTAGCTTGCAGTGTTTTGTGAATATGAACAGTTGCAAAAAACACATGTGCAATTAACTTTCTACCTGAATAATCAATAAAAGTACATTTTAGGCTCTCTATTAATCACAGAACAAGAAAGCTCACTTGCTTCATTAATTATTAGTAGTTCTTACTAAGAATAATTAGAAGGGGGGGCGGCAAGACACCCTCCTCCTATGAACAAACGCCTGCCAAATCAGTGAAAACTGACTAAAATCTGGGCAAAAACGCCTCGCAAAACCATTGTCTTTGAACTCAACACATCCAGCTGCCCAGTCTACCACCCTGTCAATATTCCAAAGAACAACAACACAACAACAAAAACTCCAAGGGTTTTTATTTCTAAAAGGGGAATATTCAGAGAGTGGAAGGTGGATGGCAGTGGGTAGCCTACAGAGAAAGGGGAAAGTCGCCAGATTTCGTTTGTTTGAAAACTTCAGCAACACCTTCAAACTTCAAGCGCTTTTAAAATTGCTTTCGTCCCACCCCTCAGCTCCGCCCGCACCCTCAGATTCCTCTTGAGTCGCGGATAACCCTGGGTGTATTTTATGCCATCCAGAGAGGGAAATCCCATAAACCTGCGGATTGCCGTTTCTAAGGTGCTTTGCCAAGAGAGGGAAAGAAAAAGAAGAGAAATGCAAAAAAGAAAAGTTAAAGGAATAGAAGCAAAACAAAACCGCGACCAGGCTGAGAGGAGGACTGACGCGCGCAGTTGTGTGGCGCAGCCTGGCGGGGAGCGCACCATCTCTGCCCTTCCACGGAGGTCCCCGTCCACCTCGCCCAACCCACCTTCGCCCGGACTGAGACCCCAGCGCAGCCCCAAGCCTGTGACCCTCTCCCACCGCCGCTCTCTGTCACTGACCTGCGCAGACGAAGAGCAGGACCAACTTCGAAAGCAAGACCCCTGGACGCCCGGGCAGCCTCGACGCGTCCATCCACGCCGGTGGCCGGAGGTTGCGCGCCCGGACAGATGGACAGAAAGACCGGAGAGAGGCTGGGAGCGAAGAGCCAGTTTGGAACCAGGAGGGGAAGGAAAGGATGGAGGGTTGTCATATGGAGAGAGCAGCGCTCGGGAAAGAGGGGTCGAGTGGAGTCCTGGCCATTGCCCAGGGGGCGGGTGTGGAGCTGCGCGGAGCCGGGGCGCCCGTGGCCGGGGCGGGCTGCGTGGGGACCGCGGTTTCTTTGTCTTGCGCCCGAGCGCTCTGGCGCGGGGTCGGCGTCCGCTCTGGAGTCCTAGGCTACCCGGGCTCACGTTTCATCTCCGCGGGTGGCACCGACACTGGGCAGGGGGCGGGAGTGGCCCCGACTCCTCCCCGGTCTCCTGTTCCTCCACTGTGGAGGGACTGCGGGGCACAGCGTTCTGAAGGGAAGTTTTCTAACCCTTTGCTTTGGCTATTGCTACGAATTTTAGTGCCTTGCCCTTCAATTAAAATTTTTCATTTCTAAGCAATGGATATGAAGAACTTCCTTTTTTTTTTTTTTTTAAATCTTCAACCTAATGGAGGGAATTTCCAAGGTTCAAGGTATTCTAAATATTATAATACAGAATGACAGTGAAAAAGACTCAGGAGAAATGAGAAGTACAGAAAGTGTGTGGTTATCTACGCTGAACGGTGATAAATGTTTATTGCTAAAATGTGTATTGTTATTTCCATAAAGTCAGGGGAAGCAAAGCCCAAATGCACCCCGTCATCACTCTTGCTTCATGAGGTTTTCAAGTTACTGGCCAAAGCAATGAGACAAGAGAAAGCAAAAAGATTTATAAACATTGGAAATAAAATTGCCATTAGCGAATGAGATACTTGTATAGGTGCAAACATGGAGAATCAATTATGAAACTATTGTCAAAAAAAGGTGTTCTTTCCAGCAAATAAAAATTAGCTAGAAAGTTATGTTGTGGATGAAGGAAAATAAAAATATGTAAATAAGTGAATGGAGATATTTCTATTAACTAAGAAAATTCAGCATCATAAATGTAACAAGGTTCTCTAAATTCTTCTAGAAATTTGGAAATGGGACTAATCTCCATCAAAACAACAACAATAACAACATTACTTTTTACAAGTCAATCTGATTCTAAAGTTTAAGTGAAAAATAAACATGTAAGATACTTATTTAAAACAAGAGGAATGAATGAAATTAGCCTCAACAGATACTAAATATATAACATTTCACTAACTAAAACAGTTTAGAATAACATTGGAATAGGCTCAATGGAAGAGAACAAAGAATCCAAAAGTAGACGTAAATATTTTTGATTTAGAAAAGTATCTCTTTAAAGTAGCAGGGGAAATGGTGAATTACTCAATGAATTATGTTGGGAGTGACCTACGTGAAACTGCATCCTTTTCATCAAGATGGGTTCCATATGAATTAAATACTTAAGCTTAAAGGTACAACTATGAAAATATTAGATAAAAGAATGAAAAGAAAACATCCAAATAATTATGGACTAGGAAGGCTTTTTATTTATTTTTTTCTCCTCTAATCTTAAAGGCAATGCCATTGTACATGATATGGAGGTCTTTTTAAGCATTATAAAAAGCTCATAGAAGAAAATATTGACTACATACAAATTAAAGCTTTTTATGTGCATAATAACATGTCAGGCAATTAACTGGCAAAATTATTTGCAATGCTTAAGAGAGACAAAGGCCTAATCTTCTTACCACTTTTTTTAAGTCAGTAAGAAAAAGAAATGGAACCACTAGAAAATTGAGCAAGGATATTAACAGACAGTGTATATATATAAACATAATATAGAGATATATATTTAGAAGATTGTCATCCTTCCTTCCAAAAAAGAAAAATAGTAGAAATAAATTGACAGCAAGACATCACTTTTTAGGTATTGAACTAACCAAAAAAACCCCTTAACTTTTAAAGAGAGCAGTGGGGGCCATATGTATCAAAATTCAAACACACAGGTACTTAATTTGTTCAGTCCTCTCAGAATTTTTCTCCGTAAATACACTGCTCTAAGGCATAAGGGGATGGGAGGGATACATCATCTCCAAGATAAACATAATCTGAACTCTTTACTATGCTTTATACCTCTATGGAGGTCCTCCGGTATACCTGGTTTAAAAGAAGCCTGATCAATTTCTCTGCTTCTCTTATCCCTAATAGCCAATCTATCAAGTTCTACTAATTTTATAGCGAAGCCCCACTCAAATGTATTCCAAATTTCTCTTCTATTTCTGCCCTAAGTGCCCTACAGGCTCCCCTGTAACAAGTCCCTGGCTCTAAGCATATTTGCTAGACCAAAGCTTTAGATTTAATCATGTTCTAAGATGAAGGAGAAACATAAGTAGAGGCCTTAAATGTACCTAAAATGTTTTGGTGTATTTACTAATAGGCAACCAATTACAAGAAGTTAGACTGATCTGTTTGACTATTTGGTAAAATAAATTATTTGGAGAATGATGTGTGGGTCAGAAGACTTTAAAGGCACACTTCATCAAACTCAAGCATGCTCTACCGCATCGTAGCAAAAGCTGATATGTCATCTCTGGGCATGGGATCTTGTCTGCTTTTAATTGACTTGGTAATTTGGCCTTAGTTTTCTTATCTAAGAAACTATGAAACTGACCTAGACAATCCATGAAGTCTCCTCTTGTTATAACTTTGTGGTTCTAAATAAAACTATAAGTTAAAATCACTCACTTGTCCTATTTCACTTATAGCTTTTAACTCATATTCAAGCATTTAAAACGTAGGTATAGACATCATCCAAAGGCAGAACTGTAATACAAATATAACACCAAATACACATGATACACTAATAAATGCTCTTTAATCAACATGTATCTTAAAATTTCAGGACTATAGCTAAAATTAAAATATCTCCAAAGGCAAAACCATTCCATCTGCAAAAGGCAGTAATGTTTAAAGGCTTTCATATAATACTAGCTATTAGAAAATATCTTCTCTAGTGGGTGTGATCAAACTAAAAGATTGTGCTTTAAAACTCATTTTTCTCCTTATGAAACAACACATGTTTATTGTGAAATATTTGGAAATAGTTGAGAAACACATACAAAAGAATAAAGAAGTACATATTTATTATCTATTTACTGAATTAGCATCTTAAAGTAAATATAATTTTGGAGTCGATGAGCATTTTCTATGCTATTTAATATACTCTGCAGACTCGAGTTTCTTGATGAAATGTTATAAAGCATGGATCTGCTATCTTTTAAAATAGCATTAACCTATATTATACTTTATTTTAAGAGCTATGAAGTCTAATTGTGAAAAATTGGGACAACTGTAAAATAATAATCGGAATTAATCAGTCAAAAAATCGCTATTTTAAAATTTTAAGTGCATTCACCCCCCATGTATATACCTTTAGCTTTTAAAAAATCAACTTCTGGCATATAATTTGAATACCCAAAACACACACATTTTAAGTATGCTCCCAAATGTATAGTTTCATGACTTTGACACATGTACACACCTGTGCAACCATCACCATTATTAAGACACAGAGAATTTCCATCAGCCCATAAAATTTCCCTCATGATCCTCTGCAATCAGTCTCCTAATCCCACCCCCCAACTTTAGGCAGTCACTTATCTAGTTTATGTCTCTATGGATTAATTTTGCCTTTTCTTGAATTTCATATAAACAAATCTACATGATATGAACTATTTGTGTCTGGCTTCTTTGCTCAACATATTGTTACAGAGATTTATCTATATCACTGCCTGTACTTTAAACATTTTATTGCAACATAGCACAATAGCATAACTAGTAGAGAAGTAATAGAAAAAAATTTACTAGTATAAGGTGCAATGAAATACAGTTGTATTTACTAGTCTTTGGACAGTTATTTTACATTGTTTCAGAAATTCCCATCACTCTTTGACAGTTCTCAGCACACCAGTATCTGCAGCAGTGACTGACTCCATGTGCCACCTGGTGACATGTACAGAAGGCAGACAAGTGTGAACAATCAGACCTTGTCGATGACCGTGAGCGGTAGGATGTGAATAGCTCCCATGTCACTACCGTTCCAATAATGGAACATGAAGCACAAGCTGATTTTAATAAGTTTCTGGTTAATTCAGAGGCTGTTGACCAGGCAGTGCAATGAGAACCACTGTCTTAGAAAATTCGTAACTTAGGGAATATTTCCCCATTGCCACTCGTTACTGCCAATTTGAAAAAGCAAGTTTTGAATCCAGATTTCTGTTTCTAGATCTCATCTATTTTGACTTACAACTGTTTCTCAGCCTTGCCTTTTCACCAGGGTTTGACTCTTAACAACTCTTAAAATAAGCCTCTTGATGTCCTCATTTTCATACCTTACAAGGATTTAGGACGAGCGTCTCTAAATTAAAAATGGGCTTCAAGTTAGTGGGTAATTTTTTCATCATCAATGTTCGCCTTTCAAAGGAAATTTGGAAGAGAGTTCTTGTTCAAACCATATGCCTTAACTATTAATTTAGTTAAAATATCTATCTATAGAGAAGTAATCTTGTTTTTGTAGTCAGTCTTGGAGGGATTAACAACTTCACATTTTTAGGCTGGTTGTGGTGGTTCATGCAAATAATCAGCACTTCAGGAAGCCGAGGCAGGAGAATTGCTCAAAGCCAGGAGTTTGAGACCAGCTTGGGCAACACAGGTAGACCCCATCTTTACAAAAATGTTTTGAAACATGAGCCTGGCCTCGTAGCATGCGCCTGTAGTTTTAGCTACTTGGGCTTTTGAGGCAGGAGGATCCCTTCCGCCCAGGAATGGGACGCTACGGCGACCGATGAATAGGCCGCTGCATCCCAGTTCTCATTCATAAGCAGGTAATGTAGCCTATTTTACCTAATTTTTAAAATCAGACACTTCATCATTTTTTTAAGTTTGTGGAAACTCCCCCCAAATATGTTCTTAATTCAAATGACAAGATGGAAGTTTACTGTTTGATTATTTTTCTGTTAGCCTTGTCTACTGCACTCACTCAGAGGATGACGGAAACATGGCATTTGTATATGTTACATTTTTACTTTTTATTTGGAATTGTCAAACAGAAAATCAGCAAAAGTAGTACAAAGACATCTATATATCTTTTACTGAGATTTGCTTATTAACATTTTACCCTATTTTTTCATCATCTGTGCTTTTTCTATATATGTGCTCATATTTTTGTTTTTCTGAACCATTCAAGAGTAAGTTGCAGACGTTGCAGCTCCTTCCCCCTAAATACTTCAAAGCATCTGATAATCCATTGCTAATGTCCAGTTGCTTATTTTTTTCCCAACAATTTGTAATCTGTACACATTACCATGCAAATATCCTGCCATTAGCAAAATTTCCTCCTTTAGATTTATTTAGCATGTATTAATAATTTTTGGTTGAAGCGATCTATATCGTGATGGTTGTAAAAAAAAATCAATTTTTTAATTCCAGCTTTCTCTCTGTGCTTTCTCTTTCTTTCATCTCTCTGTTCACAGATGGTGTTTAGTATTCAAAATAATAATACCTTCTCCTCGATTGATTACCAGTATGGACTTATAACTTCTTATTTTTCAAGGGTTTTATTTTACTTCAGAATACTACAGGGGTACATATGTTTTGGTTACATAATTTCTTTTGTATCACTTGAGTCAAAGTTCTAAGTGTGCCCTTCACCCAGACAGTCTGCACTGTACCCAGTAGGTTAAATTTACCCCCTTTTCAAGGGTTTTTCAAGTCATTACTCTCAAAATTTCCCAGATCTGGCCAATGGAGCTCCTTTAAGCCAGCTATTTTGTCCTTGTGACACAACCATACAAATTGTTTTGGGCATTTCCTAAGTTTTTGACATAAAAGATGCTGCAGGTTCATACTGAACCTTCCTTGCCCCAGCCTTTGAAATTGGTCTGTTGCAACTGCATAAATGATCACGCAAGACACGGATTGACAGTACACGCTGCAAGAGGTGAGGCTAACCTTAGGTGCAGGATCGCCCCAAGCACTTCTCACAGAGTCCTTTTATTGAAAAGATACATGATGGGTGGAGAGATTACGAAGCAAAGACTTGCAGACTTATGATATTGGTGGCTGTTGTAGTAAGTATGATGTTTAACCCTCTATATTGGTCATTTCTCTCAGGAGTCTTTGTTCCTTTTAATGGATAAAAGTCAGGATCTTATTACTAGAAGTGCTTATTGCTATCGGAGTCCCTTTGCTGCTTATCTCTCTCAGTGGACAGAGCTAAGAAACATATGCATGCATGAACACACCCAAACACACCCATAAAGGCTCACATATGTGTATTCACATACATATCGTAAAAATCATGAGTCTATACAGACACCTTTAATTACGACCCATCACTATAGAGCTCTGCCTTAATTTCTCTCCTTCCATATTGGTAATTCTCATTACATTTCTTTTTTTTTTTATTGATACATTTGAATTTTTTTTAAAATTAAATCATAGCTGTGTACATTAATGTGATCATGGGGCACCATACACTAGTTTCATAGACCGTTTGACACATTTTCATCACACTGGTTAACATAGCCTTCCTGGCACTTTCTTAGTTATTGTGCTAAGACATTTACATTCCACATTTACTATGTTTCGCATATACCCTTGTAAGATGTACCGCAGGTGTAATCCCACCAATTACCCTCCCTCCACCCACCTTCTCCCCTCCTTCTCCTCCCTCTCCCCTCTCACCATATTCTTAGGTTGTAATTGGGTTATAGCTTTCATGTGAAAGCCATAAATTAGTTTCATAGTAGGGCTGAGTACATTGGATATATTTTCTTCCATTCTTGGGATACTTTACTAAGAAAAATATGTTCCATCCATGTAAACATGAAAGAGGTAAAGTCTCCGTCTTTCTTTAAGGCTGCATAATATTCCATGGTGTACATATAACACAATTTATTAATCCATTCGTGGATTGATGGGCACTTGGGTTTTTTCCATGACTTAGCAATTATGAATTGGGCTGCAATAAACATTCTGGTACAAATATCTTTGTTGTGGTGTGATTTTTGGACTTCTGAGTATATGCCTAGTAGAGGAATTATAGGATTGAATGGCAGATCTATTTTTAGATCTCTAAGTGTTCTCCATACATCTTTCCAAAAGGAATGTATTAATTTGCATTCTCACCAGCAGTGGAGAAGTGTTCCCTTTTCTCCACATCCACGCCAACATCTCTGGTCTTGGGATTTTGTGATATAGGCTAGTCTTACTGGAGTTAGATAATATCTCAAAGTAGTTTTGATTTGCATTTCTTTGATGATTAAAGATGATGAGCATTTTTTCATATGTCTGTAGGCCACATGCCTGTCATCTTCAGACAAGTTTCTCTTCAAATCCCTTGCCCAGCCTGCAATGGGATCACTTGTTCTTTTCTTGCTTATATGTTTAAGTTCTCTGTGAATTCTGGTTATTAAACCTTTGTCAGAGACATAACCTGCAAATATCTTCTCCCATTCTGAGGGCTGCTTGCTTGCTTTACTTACTGTGTTCTTGGCTGTGCAGAAGTCTCATTACATTTCTGTGTTTGTTCCCTCCTGTAATAAATCTAAGATAGTTTCAGAA